>JAJJBR010000059.1:49697-94379 GCA_022817965.1 Solanum lycopersicoides | reverse complement strand
TTTGAATTCCTCACAATCAACCAAATCTCTTTCTAAGGGTCTCTCACCTCTCCATTGCTCATACCACACTTGAGCAACATCCTTAAGTTGGTAAGCGGCTAACTCCGCTTTCTCCCTAGGGGTCACACCCATAGCATCCACCACTTTGAAAACCTCATCTATGAAACCTTGTGGATCTTCATCCACCTTAGTGCCATGAAAAGTTGGAGGGTTCATCCTCATAAAATCACAAATCCTAGAAGCGGGTGTACTAGCATTTGGTTGGGGTCTATATCCTTGATTAGCTTGGCCCACAAAGTGATTGTTGACGACATGAGCTTGAGCCGTCATGAGTTGAGTCAAATTCATTAGGGAAGCCCTAAACTCCACATTAATCATATCACCCTCAACAAATGGAACTTGAGGCATAGGAGGCACTTAAGGCCCTTGGGGTTCCGGTGGAACTTGAGGTTCTTAAAGAGGAACCTCCACATTCTCTTCCTCTAGGCCCTCAATAGGAACTTGGTCAACACGGGGAGGGATTCTCTCATTAGCTACACCTCCCTCCTCCCTTCTCACGGTCGATCTTCTCATATTCATGTCCTATAAACACAAAGAGAAGAGGCTGAGAAAAGAGACCTTATATAACTCAACTCTAAGGCACAATATTAGAATAGAGAAGGAAGTGAAACTTCTAGCATCCTATAGCCTCTTGTCCATGGATGTGTCGCGACTCACATCAATGACCAAGATACTACTAGATGTCCTATAAACACAAAGAGAAGAGGCTGAGAAAAGAGACCTTATATAACTCAACTCTAAGGCACGACATTAGAATAGAGAAGGAAGTGAAACTTCTAGCATCCTATAGCCTCTTGTCCATGGATGTGTCGCGACTCACATCAATGACCAAGATACTACTAGATGTGGCTTGTGAGACATTTAAAACCTAAACTATTTCCCAAAACCTTATGCTCTGATACCAAGTCTGGCACGACCCGAAAGCACCCCCTAAAAGCTAGGGACAACTCCCGGATCATGGCAAGGCATACTTGACCCTTTGGGGTCTCATACAAGCCCTTAAACTATCGTTCATTACATAAGACATGAAAAGTAGTGCGGAATTTAAAACTTTTCACGATAATTAAGTAAAAGAAGTCTTTCATAGATACTAGGAAATCTCATCGTCACAAGCCAACTTAAAGACACAACTTAGAATCTTAGGGACATGGCCCTTTACAATAAAAAGGAAAAAACAAAATAAGTCTTAATAATGAAACTAAGAAACATAAACTATGTCCTCGAATATATGAGGACATACCAAATCTTGAGAGATAGAATTCCCAAGCTTCAACTTCGATCTTCCAAAAGCTTCCAACCTATACCTAAAATGTATATAAAAGTATGGGGTTAGTACAAACAATGTACTAAGTATGGCATATGCAAAAACATGTAAGAAAGGGACATTTTAACAAAATAAGCTTTCATGCCAATTTAATGAAACATTCAAGAACTTAGGAACGAAACAACATAAGAAGCATCATTAAGCACTTAAAGAAGAATTTCCACAATTTTGACCTAAAGACACACTTTACAGTAAGGGCACTCGACTTTACAGTGAATCCACTCAAATATACGATTTCACATAAGTACTCTCCTCCAATGGGACTCTTAGGTCACACTAAGTGCAATGTGAGAGTAGCATCCCATACTACCACTACCACTAGCGCTCCTAATGGATTCCCAAGGATTTGAGCACGTTACAAAAAGTTAACCAAGAAGTTACGCTTACAGTGAGCTATACCCTTAACATTACAGTGAACCATGTTAAGACATTATAGTAAGTTTAAAAGATTTATAGTGAACTAAAGACTCCAACAATGGTGAACTTCCTAAGTATTGCAAATGAGGAAGTGAACCCATTTCCATAGGAGTTTCCTTACCTAAGGATAATCCTATGATTCCCTAAGGTAAGACATGAATAAAACGTCGACACACTTCCTTCAATGCACACCCAAGCGATCCTCAAGACTACCCCGTTCGGCTTACTCACCTCGGGAGAATAAGTCACCACTCAAGGACAAGATATTAGAAGGACACCCAACAAAACACCAAAGACTTCCCTTTCGGAATGCCTACTTAGTGCAATGAGTAGGATAGCGTCCCATACCACCACCTACCCTAAATAGTACAATCTTTTAGAAGGTTTGGCACCAAGTCTTCCCTTTCGAAAGGTCCTACTTAGTACAATGGATACGTAGCGTCCCATACCACCACCTACCCTAAGTAGCACGTTCTTTTAGAAGACTCAGTTCAATCAAATCACATAGGTATCACATTAATTAGACGACTTATTATGTCATTACTTTTGTGGGGGTTAGCTTAACCAACAAAGACCATGAGAGCTAGGCATTGAATCCCGATATTAACCCCTATCGGATGAGGGATCCTCACTTTCCTAGAGTATGGTCATACTTCTTAGCTTTTACATGGCTTTTCCAATAGCTACACCTATGCGGGCACATAGTTAAGGAATAGGGAGATTGCTACTAAGTAACTTATTCTCTACTAGAGAGGAGTATTCATCTCAAGAGGTACAACGGAATACAACATCTCAACTCACGAAGTGTATTCCTCCTCTTCTTCCTATCCTCTCGGTGCTAGGCATAACTCCCCACGGATTCTCACATTATAGACTATAGGTTAAGGATAACTAGCGAATACCACATCTCAACTCACGAAGTGCATTCATCCTTCGACCGATCTTGGAAAGTTCATTAGGAATAGTGAGGTTGCTACTAGACACTTCATCTCAACTCACGAAGAGTGTCCACCCCACGACTCCCCTTCTTACTAAACTTAGTTTCATTCTTTCACTTAAAGTGTGTGTATGTACATGTGAGCACACCTTGCATATAAGCATCATTTCATATATATTACTTCTAAACATGCTTTAGACTTTCATTTATCAACTTACACACTTTACATACTTCACATAGTCATATTCTACAATTAGACCAAAACCTAGGTCAAACATACAATTCAAGCTTCACAACCACAATACAAGACTCATTAACGACTTCTATTCATTCTACATATTAGACCTTCAAGATCACATTCTCAATACATACTAAACAAAACTAATTCATCAAATAAACACCGCCACCAAGAAGATGGACCATACCACTCAAGAGTCAATTTATAATAAGAAACAATACAATATAAACAACTCTTCTATTTAACAAGCCATAACAACCTATAAGCATTTTATAATTAATTCAGCATAATAGGGCCCTTAGGGCAGTAGCTAAACCAACCTTACAATATCAGAAACCAAAGTTCATTCTACACATAAACATGCTCATTTGACCGATTTCTTAAACCACCATTTGAAAGGAAACTTTAACATGATTTCATTAAGGTTTTAGCATTAAAATCACCAACTAACAATAGAAACATCCTTAGTTAACCATTAAAAATATTTTCATGCAAGACCCATATTTGGGTTGAAGATGATAGAAATTAGGGTTGAAAATCCTTTTTGGAAAATCATTGGAAACGGCTCCTTGAATGAAAGAGTACTCAAGAATGCATACCATACCTCAAATTCAAGCAAACCCAAGAATTTTGGTGAAGAAACACGTCCAACCAGCCCTTCCTATCCCCATTTGACCTCTAGTTTCAATGGAGACTTGAGAGAGTTTGTTTTTTAGAGAGAGAGAGAGTTGATTTTGAAATGAGGGATCTTGTCTAGGTCTAGGGATTAAAAATTAACCTAATATAACTTAAAAACCCTAAAAACATCATCCTAGGGTTCCAAAAGACTTGGGGTGAATTTCCCAAAACACCCCAAGACTTTACCATTCACGTTGCAGCTTTTGGGACTGCCCCATTGACGGACCAACTGACGGTCCGTGTATCCATCGACGGACTGTTGGTGAGGGTCTCATTGGTTGGGACTGCAACTCCCAAACCTGCAGGAAATCTTGCAAAAACGACGAACCAGGTCGACTGGTCGACTGGCCGTCGATTGGCTCGTCGATTGGACACTGATTTGGCAGTTTTGGTCCAAGGCATAGGCCCTTATGTGGGGACCCCTTGAGGGTCCTAGGTGGGGTCGTGCCCGAACTTTAAACCCCTAAACATGGTCATCTAGGTCTTAGGAACATCTCACACAAGTTTCAAGCAAAACGAACACGTAAAACTCATCCAAACACAACAAGACACACAAGTAGATTCTAGGGCACACCTTCCGAACATCATGGACGATTTTGGTCGATTGACCTCCAAACTTAACAAAACTTCGCACACTGCCTAAGGACACTAAAGTAACTCACTTTAACAAAAAAATTCACTTAAGAAACACTTACAAAGCTCTAGTTCACCTAAATTCGTTTTAGGGCGTTACAATACTAAAGTCAATAAAGCAACCGTGCTAGAACCACGGGACACGAGGGGTGCCTAATACCCTCCTCTTGGTCAACATAATTCCTTAACCGAATTTCTAATTCGTAGACCAATAAAAATAGAGTCAAATTTCCTTTTGATTAGAGATTTAAATAAGGTGACTTGAACACCAAAGCTCAATTTCAAGTGGCAACTCTGAATAATAAAATAATACCTTTCAAAATGTCACTTTAATTTGAAAAACGCTTTTTCTTTCAAAACAAATTAATTTTGAGGGAAAAAAGGTGTGACAGATGGTACTCTGTTGGGGATAACCAGAATTCGAGCTTATAAATATTGACTGATGTATGACTTTATTTATTTATTTCTTCATTTATGTTTTGAATATTGTATTTGTTGGCTTAATGTGCTATTTTTTTTTACTTTTTCATTATTTTAATATTATTTAAATTGCATTATAACAGTCTTCTCTCGCGCACCCTTCTAAGTCTTCTATAATATCAATATGGAAATTGCGACTGCGCACCCTGCTTCTATCAAGATAGCCAGTGGATTCTCGGTCCATGGTGAAGGATTTTTAGTCACACATGTATAGGATGGGGAGCACCCGTGCACAAAGCAGGAAAGCACTGCTACCGGTACGTTGCTACTCCCTGACTCTAATTGTTCGCTCGTTTTACAGCCAGTCTAGATACTCTTCTCCACAAGTTAAACCTTAGTAGAACTGAAACCTTCAGACATGATATCTGTCACGACTCGAGAGTACCCCCTAGAAGTTAGGGAGAACCCTTGGATTGGGACAAGGCGTACTTGACCTTTCAGAGGTCTTGTACAAGCCTTAGCTATCATTCATTACATAAGACATGAAAAGTAGTGCGGAATTTAAAACTTTTCATGAATAAATTAATAAAAGGAACATCTTTTATAAAAGCTAAGGAATAATCTCGTCTTCACTAGCCAACTTAAGGACATGGCATAAATAATCTAAGGGACACGTCCATTTACATTAAATGAAGATACATAATAAGTCTTTAGAATAGAAACCAAGAAATACGACTATGCCTCGAATATATGAGGACATACTTTGTCTTGAGAGAATCTTTCCCAAGCTTGTCTTCTAGTCTTCAAACTTGCCTCTAACCTATACTTATTAAGCATAGAAAAGTATGGGGTTAGTACAAGGCAATGTCATATGCAAAAACATGCAAAAGGGGACATTTTAGTAAAATAAGCTTACATGCCAAATTGATAAAAAATTCATGATTTAAGAGTTTAAATCTATAAGAATCATCATTTAGCACATAAAGTAGGACTCTCATAATTTTAGAAACAATACACACACTTTAAAGTAACATTAAGAACCTTACAGTGACACATTACAGTGAATAACATTATAGTGAGCATTTTACCCCAAGCATAGTGAACTCATTTCCCGTGAGGTTTCCTTAACAAAGTTATCCTAAGACTCCCTAAAGTGAGACAAGAAGGGACCGCCCATACACCCCCTTCAAGACACATAAAAGCGATCCTTAAGACTACCTACCATAGGCTTACTTCAACCGGGAGAACAAGTCCACACTGTTGGCTTGATATATGAAAGACATTCATACAAGAAGGATTTCATGTAAGTAATCTTCTCCAATAGGACTTATAAGTTACATTAAGTGCAATGTGAGAGTAGCATCCCATACTACTACTCCCACTTAGTGCTCCTTGAGGATTCCCTTGGATTGGGCACTCTACATTAGTCACTCTTAACTTCATTCATTCAAAAACTTAGCTTTAGCATACTTCCTTAACATTAGACCTTACCTTATCTAACTTCTTTTAAAACACATGATAGAACACACCAAGACTCCCCTTTCGAAAGGTCTACCTAGTGCAATGGATAGATAGAGTCCCATACCACCACTTACCCTAAGTAGTACGTTCTTTAAGGAGACTTAGTTCATAAATTTCAAATAAAACACACCAAGACTCCCCTTTCGGCAGGTCTACCTAGTGCAATGGATAGATAGTGTCCCATACCATCACCTACCCTAAGTAGTACGTTCTTTTAGGTGACTTAGTTCATTCTTTCTTTAGTGGGGGAATATCTTTAACCGACATAGACCATGAGAAATAGACATGGAATCCCGATACTACCCTTATCGGATTAGGGTTCCCCACTTGCCTACGATGGGGTCTTTCTCTTAGCTTTTACATGGCTTTTACAATAGCTACACCTGTTCGGGCGCATAGTTAAGGGATAAGGAGATTGATACTAAGTAACTCACTCTCTACTATCAAGGAGTACTCATCTCAAGAGGTAAATTGGGTACAACATCTCTACTCACAATGTGCACCCGCCCCTTCTTCAAATTCTCTTGGTGCTAAGCATAACTCCCCCACGGAGTCTTAAACATTGTTACTAATGGTCAAGGATAACTTTTGGACTCACCATCTCAACTCACAATGGGTATCCATACTCCAACCTACATTAGAAATCTCTTGGGAGGTAGTGAGGTTGCTACTAAACACTTCATCTCAACTCACAATGAGTGCTCACCCCAAAACTCCCCTTTTCATTCAGATTCTTTAACTTCATTCATTCATTCACTCAAAGTGTGTGTGTGTGTACATGTGAACACACCCTTCACATAAATCATTAATTTCATAATATTTAATCTTAGACATGCATACACCTTCATTCATCATTTCTTACACATTCGCATGCTCAACATATACACTTACTTCTTTTAGACATAATCTAAGCAAGACCTTCAATTGAAGCTTCATAATACATATTAACAACAACCAACTTCATTATCACTTCATTTCACATATTAGGCATTCAAAGCCATACTCATAATGTATACCAATGATACCCAAATACATCAAGTAAACACCACCACCAAGAATGTGGACCATACCACTCAAGAGCAATTCATAATAAGAATTATTCAATATAAGCAACTCACCATTTAACCAAGATATCACCACCTGTAACCAATTCCTCAATATTTCATCATAATCAATCCCTTAGGGAAGTATCTAAATCATAATAACAACATAAGAAACCAAAGCTCATACCCTACAGAAACATGTTCATTTAACCCACTCTTTAAGCTAAAAGTTGGAAATATGCATATACATGAGTTCATTAGGGTTTTTACCTTACAATCATCAATTAATACTAGAATAAACATATTTTAATCATTAAAACACTATTACAAGAAGACCCATGCTTGGAATAAAAACAAGGAGAGGATGGAATTTGAAAACCCTTTTTGAATAGAATTTGAAAACCCTTAAAATCTTTTAGAAATGACCCCTTGAATGGAAGAGGGTTCAAGGATGGATACCATACCTCAATGAGAAGGAAACCCACTGATTTTGATGAATAAACACGTCCAACCAGCCCTCCTAGTTCTTCTTGAGTTTTAGCTCCAATGGTGACTTTGAGAGAGTTTGTTTTTAGTGAGAGAGTTTGAATATTTTGAATGAGGGGTCTTGTCTAGGTCTATGAATTAAAACTAATCTAATATAACCTAAAAACCCTAAAAATATCATCCTAGGGTCCTAAAAGACTTGGGGTGAATTTACACAAAACACCCCAAGCTGGCAGCGTGTCCCACAGATTTTGCAGGACACCATCGACGGACCCAAGCAACGGGGCATTGACTGAACGATGGCCCGTGCTGCTGGGCGTCGTTTGGGTCTGAATCTGTTTAATGGAGGGTTTATCCCCCCACAATAAGTCCCAACCTACGGCCCTAGACAACGGGGCTTCGATTTACCCAAGGGGCGTCGATTGCCTCCGTCGTTTGGGGCTGATTTTTGGGCAGCTTTGGCAGATTCTGCCTAGACCTTGGGGTCCTCTCTAGGGACCCTCATGTGTCCTAGGTGGGGTCGTATGTAACATTCCAGAAAATGTACACGTCTAGTGAAGAGTCTATTAGGTTTTAAGAATATGTATTGGGGTACATAGGCATCCCAATGCCCAATATTGAGAAATATTGGGCATGTTAGAGAATATTGGCTTAAGGGTGTTAGCCAATGTCTACACAAGTAAATTAAAATGCCCGTCGATGTCAAATACTCCAATCCAAGCTTGTTTAGGAATTGTACCTGCAATGAAGACCCTAAGCTAAAATAACTATGTTCTTCACATAATACACATTAGGTACTAGACATCCAAGTGTCAAGCCTAGGTACCATAACACATAATCATTTAAAATGATCATGTAGATTATGCAGTGCCCAAGTACATAGTGAGGATCCTTGGGACAATAATAAGTGAACTTTACGAACTTTCCAGAGGGATCAGTTAGGAAAGTGCACGGCAACACATGTGCAACCGGCCGAGAGACCAAGCTAACCGATTCGGTTAGAGCTGTTAGGGGACAGGCGTGCATCCGGGTCAAGCCACGTGGGGCCAAGCTTCCTAACCGGTCCTAGGCTCTAACTAACTGACCTAACTAGATAACTAACCTAGGACTAACCAAAAATAACTAACTAGTGTGCCTGACATCCTAAGACCAAATCGAGTGACACTAACCGAGTAACTAACTAAAGAAACATCCTAGTACCTAACCTAGGATGGTCCAAAGGATTAGTTATGGTACTAAAAACTTAGGGGTATTTTAGTAATCACCCTAGGTTACTTAATTAATTAAATTAGCAACTTAATTAATTAAATTAAATGGTCAAACCGAAACCCTTAGCAATTTCCAGATTTTAGTTAAGTCAAGTGTTCTCCTATTTTTAGTCAATTTAGGAGGGGCATTTTGGTAATTAACTAATTGATTTATTTAATTAAGTTATTTAGACTGAGTGGAATTAGTTAATATTCAGTTCCTAAAGACTTAGACTCACGCTATTCATCAGTAAACCCTACGACTAAAAACAGTGAACAACGTAAGAAAAACCTTAGGCGATTTCAAGGCAGTTCTTCAATGTTTTTGTGCAAAGTACAATGTGATCTTCGTAGATTCAATTCTACAGTAAGGTATGAGTTTTATCTCTTGGATTCCTTTCCCCAATAAGCTTTTCAAACATTTTGAATTCAAGAATACCAAAACTAGGGTTGTTCCCAAGGAATCGCATGTTCATCTCCCTAGTTCTCCCTATTTCCGATTCTTGTAGTACGTATAATGTAAATCTCAAGCATGTTGTTTGTATATGGTGCTAATTGATCATTATGTGTAGGTTGTATGATTTATAATGTCGAATGAAACCTATATGTTAGATCCGTATGATTAGGGTATTGTTTAACTTAGATAATAAATGTTGTAATGCCTACTTATGTTCGAGAAGATGAAATTGCTATAAGTTGTTCATTGAATTGTTCTTATAGGCTAATCAAAGGTTAAAAGTTGGCTTGTTAACATGAGGAGATTACTATAATGTATTCATGAAATAATTGACTTGGCTAGTATAATATCAAAGTTTGATTTATGCCAACAAATTGTGTAGCAAAACTATGTCCAACATCACAAAACAATTTCCAGATTTTGGTTAAGACAAGGAAAAGACAACCTAGTACCTAACCTAGGATGGTCCAAAGGGTTAGTTATGGTTATAACGACTTAAGGGTACTTTATTAATTACCCTAGGTCACATTATTAATTAAAATAGCAATTTAATTAATTAATTTAAATGGTCAAAACAAAATCCTTACACTAACCTAGTAACTAGTTCAAGAAATATCCTAGTACCTAACTAGGATGGTCCAAAGGATTAGTTATGGTTATAACGACTTAAGAGTACTTTAGTAATTACCCTAGGTAACTTAATTAATTAAATTAGTCATTTAATTAATTAATTTAAAGGCTCAAAACGAAATTCTTAGGAAAAATTTCAGATTTGACTAAGTATTGTGTTTTCCTAGTTCTAGTCAATCCAGGAGGGGCTTTTTAGTAATAAATTAATTAATTTATTTAATTAACTTATTAAGCCTTAGTTGAGTGAGTCAATATCAGTTCCTAAACCTAAAAACTCACGATCAAACTCATAGAAATGGCGACGCAAAAAAGTAAGCAAGCGAACGAAACAAAAATAGAAATTCCATTGATTCTCTTAGGCGATTTCAAGGATTTCTTCAAGGTTTCGTACAAGGTGGCCTTCGTAGATTAAATTCTACATAAGATATGGGTTTATCTCCTGGAATTCTTCCTCCAAGAGAATTTTCTTTCGAACGATTCATAAGATCTTGAAAACTAGGGTTGTTCCCATCATTCTTGTCGAACTTCCCTTCTCTAGTATCCTTTTACGATTCAATGTTTAATAGGGTAGAGATAATGTTGTTGGTATGTGGTGCTGGCTGATCTTAACGTGTATTGTTCTTGAATGATGAATGTCGCATGAACCTATGAACTTAAAATCGTATGAAGCTAATGTTCACAACGTGAATTAAGAACCGATCATATGTTAGTTACGTCCGTAAATGTCAAGTGTTGATGTGTGTGTGTCCGAATGTTAACTTGCTGTTTTGTAATGTTATGAAGATGCTAAAGTCATCAAATGTTAATATGATGCTGTACAATATGTCTTAAAAACGTTACCCTAAAGTCATGAACTAAGATTGGTTAAGAGAATGATACTATGTTAAGATGTGTCCGAAAATGTTATGTATGAAGATGATTATGGTCTGTTGTGCATACCTACTGTTAATGTGACTTGTTGATGATGTTGTGTTCGTTAAATGATCATATTATGCTGTCCAACATGTTGAAAAACGTTATGCCTAAAGTTATGTTATAAGGTTGGTTAAAAAGATCTCCATGAAATCTTAATTTGAGTGAATGTTTGGCTTATGTCAATAAAATGGCTAACAAAAACCTTGTTCAAAATTTAAATGGGAATTGGTTATAATGTTATCTCTAAATAAGTAAAAGATTGGCAAATGAATAATGTATCCCAAATTGAGTATGATCGAATGAAACTTTGGCTCATGCCAATAAACTAGGTTATGAAGTCTATAGCCAATTGCTTATGCCAATATTTATCTTATGCCAATCTTATATAGCCAAAAGATTGAAATGATAACTCAAGTAGTTCTAAAGTAATTCAATGAATGTAAATAGCTATAAATTTATGTTTTAAATGAATAAAAAGATTGACTAATGGTTCATATATTAATTTAAATATGAACATACGTAAAATTGGCCTATGCCAACAGAAATGGTTATGTAGTTTAATATCCAAGTGTTTAGGCCAAAAACTAAGCATATGCCAATCTTGTGTAGTTAGAGTATCAAACGATAATATAAGCACTTCTAAAGTAATTCAATGAATCCATAACTAAGGGCATGCAATTCATTGGGACAACTCCCAACATGCTATAAAAGAATGAACTATGAAGACATTAAACTCATTGAATGAAGTGCTCATCGTCCATAAACGATGATAGGAAGCTACACACTTAAGTAAGTAAGTAATGTGAGTTATAACATAATTAAAGGGGTATAAATTAAGTAAGTGACCAGAATGGGGTGTTAAAGGAAGTGACACAAGTCTTACTTACACCTAAGCTACTATGTTAAAAGAATACTCACGAATGAAGGTGTTAGAATGTGTGAGACTAGTCTCATTAACACCTAAGTATGATATGTAAGGACAATTCACATTTCATCAATGTAAAGTAAGGATGATATGTAAGGACAATTCACATTTCATCAATGTAAAGTAAGATGACAAGTCATCAAAAGAGTAAGTAAATCTCAATCTAGAAGCAAGCTTCCATAATGCTTGAGTCAACTCTAATAAAAAAGATAAAGAAGATAATGAAAGTGAGCAAAGCACTGATAGACTAGTTATGAGGATGTGCTTGCATGTGTAAGTCTCATGAGACGAGGCTACCACCAAGGTGGATAAGTAGTATCATTTAGTCCCTAGTCTTTGAACTATGTCTAGCCAACATAGGAACTAGCCAGTGGTTTTCACTTAAGCGAGCTAGGTATGTTCGGTTTCACTTTGGTCGGTGATTCCACCTCTTTTTGGTGTGGGGAAGACACCGGATTTCATGTTTAGCTCACATGATCTATGTCGGTTAATGCTCACGATATGTTCTTCGTTCACTATAGCCGTTATGGTGTGGAGTGAACACTTGAGATGGATTCGCCTTAGCCGGGAATCATCCCTTTTCGGTGTGGGGCAGACACTGGATTTCATGAGTAGCTCACATGATCTAGATTCATTTTAACCGGTGAATCACCTCTTTTTGGTGTGGGGAAGACACTGGATTTCATGTTAGCTCGCATGATCTTATTCCTAATGATGTCTCTATGAAAGTAATAAAGGATGATGGTGATGGAACGTATGTTCAAAGTGAGCAATGAAGAAGATTTTAAGAATGTCAATTGCCAATATCACACTCATGAAGTTTCAGCAAATAATGTCCAAAGCCAAATAAGATTGGCTTATAATGACTTCTTATATGATGCCAATAAAGGGAAGTAGAAACATAATGTTAACTAAATACCTCATAACTTCCCTAACATGAAAGTAATGAAATATGTGGCATATCCAATAGAGACTGGCTTATGAGATGTTAAAGTATATATAAAGTAATGAATGACTCATTGTAAGATAGTGAAATCATTCCTTAGTCCTTGGATTACTTACATTGATTCATTGTGGGTATGGGACTACAATGAATCATTGCACTTGTAAGTAGAACATAGGACCAAAGGAATTATTGAACTACACAACAACAAGAAGAAAAAGACTGAAAAATAAACTAAGTCCCCAAAGAGGAGCTCTCGGGTTTGGGCAATCAAAATCTCAAATCTCCGCCCGAGTTGTTCTAAGATTATGTTGATGATACTAATGTCTTGTAATCATATATAAAATGAGTTGTGTGATTTGAATGCATTAAAATACATCATATTCATACAACAATTCACAACTAACGAATTAGGAAAGCTAGTGATGTCACTTTCCAGAAATGACATGTTGTTTAGGAAGAGCTTTCCTTGATCATGCATAGCTTTATGTGTATGTGTGCATACACCCATACTTAGTACAAGTGGTGTACTAACCCTATACTATTTACTATTTTTAGGTGCAGGTCAGAGGACAGATTGACGACTCTCGCAGAGGTTTGGATAGCAGCATTTTCTCTAGACCATTTGGTAGGTCCTCTTGATTTCGAGGATGTTACATGCATTATTCCAGCTTTAGATATAGACATAGCTAGTGAATGAAGTCCCTAGCGTTTCTTTCGTACTTTCATTTCGAAGCTTTGTAATAAGTCCGTGTTTGGCAAACTTATTTATGATATATTCATCTTCTGTTTCAAATTGACTCTTTATTATAGATGGTTGTTCTTTATGTTGAGCTTAGTATATGATGAAACTATGTAGCTACTTATGAAGTCTACATATACTTCATACATATAAAAAGTTTTAAATTTTCCGCTAAAATTAACCATATGAATGTGATGAATGCAAGAAGAGGCTTGTCTGCGACCTCTGAGAGGTCAACGACGTCGGTTGCAATTTGGATTCCAGAATCCGGGTAGTGACAAACTTGATATCAGAGCGTGAGGTTAAATTGCCTAGGAACTAAAGCTCAACACAACCACATTACGTAGTTTTTGACTTATGGTTGTGAAGCGCGCCACAATCATGACTTAGAGGCTATGCGATGATAGGAAATTCTCCATTCTTCTACTCTTTATCGTGCTATCTAGAGCTTTGACACTGAGTGTCATTCTAAGTATCTAACTTCCTTCTTGTGTGAGCACGTAGAAGAATACACACAATAATTCGGATGGCCAAGTGGTCTAAGGCGCCAGACTCAAGATCTAGACTTCCCAAGAAGGGGCCAAAATGGAAATGCCCAACATGGACGAAAGACGTGTGGTGAGTGTGGCTGTTCGCATGGAGGTGAATGCATGGTAATGTCTAAAAGCCTTCTATGAGTATTGATGAGGAAGAGAAGGATAAGTTGGCTGCATACCAACTCAAGAATATGGCTTAGACATGGATTTGCTTCATAAGTGTTATGCTATAATAGACTATAGAAACAGGGTAGTAAGGCTTCAATTTCCAAATAAGTTGGGTTAAAATGAGAAGGGCGTGGTTCAAATCCAACAGGCCAAATAATTTCCAATCTTAAAGCAAATAAGATGATGTCCAAGGGATACATATGCCACTTAGTAAGAGTCAAAGACTTAGAACAAAAAGTTCCTTCCATAGACTCTGTGTCCGTAGTAAATATGGGGGTTGGTAAGAAAGGGAAGTTGAGTCTGAGGTATATAGGTCATTATGAGATCTCACAACAAGTAGGTAAAATTACCGAACGACTTGGCTTCTGTTCATCCAGTGTTTCACGTTTCGTTGCTTGAGAAGTGTCTAGGCGATCCAACGTCTATCCTACCCATCGAGGGGTTAGGAGTCGATGGGAATCTTTCCTTATGAAGAGGTTCCCGTTGCAATTTTAGATCGTCAAGTAAAGCGACTGAATAACAAGGAGGTTCTCACCGTGAAGGTGTTATGGAGGAACCACCTTGTTGAGGGGGCAAGATGGGAGGCGGAAGCCGATATGAGATTCCGTTACCCTCACTTGTTCAGTTCTTGAGGTTAGATATACTCTTCCTAAGTCTGGTTTTTGATTAAAGAAACTCATAGTTTTAGTACATTAGTCGATCTTGGTATTGTAAGTCCATAATCGTATGTATTATAATTGCACTATGTGAGTTAAAATGAATTCATGTTGCATTCATGTTGCTGTTTTTGTATAGCGTAGACATGATTTTTGTGTTGCATGAGTTGTGATGTGCATTAAGTTAAGTGTGATTGAGAAGGAAGTTCCTCAATCTCAAATATGAAGCTTCAGATAAGCTTGAATGATATGTATCATCCAAATAAGTGTGAATCAGACATTCACAAAAGAGAAACGTTTAAGCATGATAAAGTAACTTTCGAAAATCACCCTCTTTGTTTAAATGATGTGTAAGTGTCATTCGGGGATGAATGTTACTAAGGGGGAGATAATGTAATATTCCAGAAAATCATATGTCTAATGAAGAGCCCAGTAAGTCCGTTAGAATGCGTATTGGGGGTACATAGGCATCCCAATGCCCAATATTTCTCAATATTGGGCATATTATAGAATATTGGCTAAGGGGTGTTAGCCAATTTCTATGTATGCACAAGTACTTAAAATAAGAATATCATTCATATATAATCACATTAATTTAATAGGTATCCCAATGCCTAATATTGAGAAATATTGGGCATATTATAAAAAATTGGCTAAGAGATATTAACCAATTTTCTATATACGAATATGAAAAATACTTTTGGGTTGCCATACCCAATCCAAGATTCTTTGACCAATAAGTGTACCTGCAAGGAAGACCCTAAGCTAAAATAATAGTATTCACATAATAGATATGAGGCATCAATGTGTCAAGCCTAGATACCATAGCACATGACCATTTAAAATGATCATATAAATTAAGCAGTGCCCAAGGACATGGTGAGGGTCCTTGGGACAATAAGTAAATATTCTAAATAGGACATCAAGAATAGTTAGTTAGGAAAGTACAACCAACCCATGTGCAAGCATATGGGCAAAGCTTGTGAGAATCGGCCATAAGGAGGGGACCACCCTAACCGAATTCGGTTAGGGTAGTTAAGGGGCAGCATGTGCGGACGGGTCCCCCCATGTGGGGCCTAGCTTCCTAACTAATTCTAGACTCTAACCTACTGCCATAACTAGCTAACTAACCTAGGACCAAACGAAATAAATTAATTAGTGCACCCGACAACCTAGGACTTAACCGGGTGACACTACCCTAGTAACTAGTTAAAGAGACAACCTAGTACCTAATCTAGGATAGTCCAAAAGGTTTGTTATGGTCCTAACAACTTAGGGATACTTTAGTAATTACCCTAGGTTACTTAATTAATTAATTTATCAACTTAATTAACTTATTTAGAAACTTAATTAATTAATTTAAATGGACAAAACCTAAATCACAAAGCAATTTCCAGATTTCGGTTAAGACAAGCAAAAGACAACCTAGTACCTAACCTAGGATTTTCCAAAAGGTTGGTTATGGTCCCAACAACTTAGGGATACTCTAGTAATAACCCTAGGCTACTTAAGTAATTAATTTAGCAACTTAATTAATTAATTTAAAGGGGCAAAACCGAAATCACAAAGCAATTTCCAGATTTCGGTTAACACAAGGAAAAGACAACCTAGTACCTAACCTAGGATGGTCCAAAGGGTTAGTTATGATTATAATGACTTAAGGGTACTTTATTAATTACCCTAGGTCACCTAATTAATTAAAATAGCAATTTAATTAATTAATTTGAATTGTCAAAATGAAATCCTTACACTAACCTAGTAACTAGTTCAAGAAACATCCTAGTACCTAACTAGGATGGTCCAAAGGATTAGTTATGGTTATAACGACTTAAGGGTACTTTAGTAATTATCCTAGGTCACTTAATTAATTAAATTAGCCATTTAATTAATTAATTTAAGGGCTCAAAACGAAATTCTTAGGAAAAATTTCATATTTGACTAAGTATTGTGTTTTCCTAGTTCTAGTCAATCTAGGAGGGGCTTTTTAGTAATTAATTTATTTATTTATTTAATTAACTTATTACGCCTTAGTTGAATGAGTCAATATCAGTTCCTAAACCTAAAAACTCACGATCAAACTCATAGAAGAGGCGACGCAAAAAAGTAAGCAAGCGAACGAAAGAAAAATAGAAAATTCCATTGATTCTCTTAGGCGATTTCAAGGATTTCTTCAAGGTTTCGTACAAGGTGGTCTTCGTAGATTAAATTCTACATAAGGTATGGGTTTCTCTCCAAGAATTCTTCCTCCAAGAGAATTTTCTTTCGAACGATTCATAAGATCTTGAAAACTAGGGTTGTTCCCGTCGTTCTTGTCGAACTTCCCTTCCCTAGTATCCTTTTACGATTCAATGTTGAATAGGGTAGAGATAATGTTGTTGGTATGTGGTGCTGGCTGATCTTAACGTGTATTGTTCTTGAATGATGAATGTCGCATGAACCTATGAACTTAAAATCGTATGAAGCTAATGTTCACAACGTGAATTAAGAACCGATCATATGTTAGTTACGTCCGTAAATGTCAAGTGTTGATGTGTGTGTGTCCGAATGTTAACTTGCTGTTTTGTAATGTTATGAAGATGCTAAAGTCATCAAATGTTAATATGATGCTGTACAATATTTCTTAAAAACGTTACCCTAAAGTCATGAACTAAGATTTGTTAAGAGAATGATACTATGTTAAGATGTGTCCGAAAATGTTATGTATGAAGATGATTATGGTCTGTTGTGCATACCTACTGTTAACGTGACTTGTTGATGATGTTGTGTTTTGTTAAATGATCATATTATGCTGTCCAACATGTTGAAAAACGTTATGCCTAAAGTTATGTTATAAGGTTGGCTAAAAAGATCTCCATGAAATCTTAATTTGAGTGAATGTTTGGCTTATGCCAATAAAATGGCTAACAAAAACCTTGTTCAAAATTTAAATGGGAATTGGCTATAATGTTATCTCTAAATAAGTAAAAGATTGGCAAATGAATAATGTATCCCAAATTGAGTATGATCGAATGAAACTTTGGCTCATGCCAATAAACAAGGTTATGAAGTCTATAGCCAATTGCTTATGCCAATATTTATCTTATGCCAATCTTATATAGCCAAAAGATTGAAATGATAACTCAAGTAGTTCTAAAGTAATTCAATGAATGTAAATGGCTATAAATTTATGTTTTAAATGACTAAAAAGATTGGCTAATGGTTTATATATATTAATTTAAATATGAACATATGTAAAATTGGCCTATGTAAACCAAAATGGTTATGTAGTTTAATATCCAAGTGTTTAGGCCAAAAACTAAGCATATGCCAATCTTGTGTAGTTAGAGTATCAAACGATAATGTAAGCACTTATAAAGTAATTCAATGAATCCATAACCAAGGGCATGCCATTCATTGGGACAACTCCCAACATGCTCTAAAAGAATGAACTATGAACACATGAAACTCTTTGAATGAAGTGCTCATCGTCCATAAACGATGATATGAAGCTACTACACTGAAGTAAGTAAGTAACGTGAGTTATAACATAATTAAAGGGGTATAAATTAAGTAAGAGACCAGAATGGGGTGTTAAACAAAGTGAGACTAGTCTTACTTACACCTAAGCTACTATGTTAAAAGAATACTCACGAATGAAGGTGTTAGACTGTGTGAGACTAGTCTCATTAACACCTAAGGATGATATGTAAGGACAATTCACATTTCATCAATGTAAATTAAGGATGATATGCAAGGACAATTCAAATTTCATCAATGTAAAGTAATGATGACAAGTCATCAAAAGAGTAAGTAAATCTCAATCTAGCAGCAAGCTTCCATAATGCTTGACTCAACTCTAAAAAAAAAGATAAAGAAGATAATGAAAGTGAGAACAACACCGATAGACTAGTTATGAGCATGTGCTTGCACGTGTAAGTCTCATGAGACGAGGCTACCACCGAGGTGGATAAGTAGTATCATTAAGTCCCTAGTCTTCGAACTATGTCTAGCCAACATAGGAACTAGCCAGTGGTTTCAACCTAAGCGAGCTAGGTATGTTCGGTTTCACTTTGGCCGGTGATTCCACCTCTTTTCGGTGTGGGGAAGACACCGGATTTCATGTTTAGCTCACATGATCTATGTCGGTTAATGCTCACGATATGTTTTTGGTTCATTATAGCCGTGAGCCACTCCTTTTCAGTGTGTAGTGAACACTTGAGATGGATTCGCCTTAGCGGGGAATCACCCCTTTTCGGTGTGGGGCAGACACTGGATTTCATGAGTAGCTCACATGATCTAGATTCATTTTAACCGGTGAATCACCTCTTTTCGGTGTGGGGAAGACACTGGATTTCATGTTAGCTCGCATGATCTTATTCCTAATGATGTCTCTATGAAAGTAAGAAAGGATGATGATGATGGAACATATGTTCAAAGTGAGCTATGAAGAAGATCTTAAGAATGTCAATTGCCAATATCACACTCATGAAGTTTCAGCAAATAATGGCCAAAGCCAAATAAGATTGGCTTATAATGACTTCTTATATGATGCTAATAAAGGAAAGTAGAAACATAATGTTAACTAAATACCTCATAACTTCCCTAACAAGAAAGTAATGAAATATGTGGCATATGCAATAGAGAGTGGCTTATGAGATGTTAATGAATATATAAAGTAATGAATGACTCATTGTAAGATTGTGAAATCATTCCTTAGTCCTTGGATTACTAATCGATTTTGTGGGTATGGACTACAATGAATCATTGCACTTGTAAGTAGAACATAGGACCAAAGGAATTATTGAACTACACAACAACAAGAAGAAAAAGACTAAAAAATAAACTAAGTCCCCAAAGAGGAGCTCTCGGGTTTGGGCAATCAAAATCTCAAATCTCCGCCCGAGTTGTTCTAAAATTATGTTGATGATACTAATGTCTTGTAATCATATAGAAAATGAGTTGTTTGCTTTGAATGCATTAAAATACATCATATTCATACCACAATTCACAACTAACGAATTAGGAAAGTCTAGTGATGTCACTTTCCAGAAATGACATGTTGTTTAGGAATAGCTTTCCTTGATCATGCATAGCTTTATGTGTATGTGTGCATACACCCATACTTAGTACAAGTGGTGTACTAACCCTATACTATTTACTATTTTTAGGTGCAGGTCAGAGGACAGATTGACGACTCTCGCAGAGATTTGGATAGCAGCGTTTTCTCCAGACCATTTGGTAGGTCCTCTTGATTTCGAGGATGCTACACGTATTAGTCCAGCTTTAGATATAGACATAGCTAGTGATGTTGTCCCTAGAGTTTCTTTCGTACTTTAATTTCGAAGCTTTGTAATAAGTCCGTGTTTGGCAAACTTATTTATGATATATTCATCTTCTGTTTCAATTGACTCTTTATGATAGATGATTGTTCTTTATGTTGAGCTTAGTATATGATGAACTATGTAGCTACTATATGAAGTCTATGTATACTTCATATATAAAAAGTTTTAAGTTTTCCGCTAAAATTAACCATATGAATGTGATGAATGCAAGAAGAGGCTTGTCTGCAACCTCTGAGAGATCAACGACGCCGGTTGCGATTCGGATTCAAGAATNTAATCTATTGATAGATGGTTGCTTTAGTTTGAGCTTATTAGAATATCACTCTTATGCAGTATCATATGAAGTCTAAGTACACTTCAATACGTATTAAAAAGTGTTAAATTTTCCGCAAACTTAACTATATGATTGTGATGAAAGCTAAGAAGAGGCTTGTCTGCGACCTCTGAGAGGTTAACGACGCCGGTCTCATCTGGGGTCTAGATTCTGGGTGTGACATCATACCCGGACGTTAAACCCCTAAACATATTCGTCTAGGTCTTAGGAAAATCCACATCAATCTCGATTAAATTAACACGTAAAACTCACTAAAAAACATCAAGACACACAAACACTTTCTAAGGCATACTTTGCGAACGTCATGGACGTTCTCGGACGTTTGACCTCTAAACTTAACCAAACTTCACACACTGCCTAAGAACATCAATATAACTCATTTTTACTTAAAATTAACTCAATAAACAATCACGAATCTATAGTTCACCTTAGTTTGTTTTAGGGTGTTACATTCTCCGCCACTTGGAATAGCATTCGGCCTCGAATGACACTAAAAATTTAAGACCCTCAAGGAGTCCATTAGAAACACATAACTCATTACAATCATGGTCAAAAATTCATAATCAAATCACAAACTAACTAGGAGCACAAATTTACATTTTCACACACTTTGCAACATAAGCAACTTTTGCAAGAACTTTCACTTTTCAAAATTCACTCTCACCCTTCACTTATGGAGGAAATACCTTCTCCAACAGTAAACATACTCATATAAATTACTTTTACACATATTAGAGACACACTTCATGACAATACAATTTTTTTTTCAAAAATGAAAAATCTTATAGTGAGCATCACTGTAACATAGTGAAACATGCTAGAATTTTAAAAATTCATCCTTTAAGCAATTCATCAAGAAAATATGATCATATTAAAGGTAAAAACATATAAACTCATCTCATAACATAAAAACAACAACCATAAAGAGATAAAACTTATCGGGACTATCTAATTTGGATTAGTTCTCCTTCCTAACTCCCATCCCATAGGGAGGGTTCTCCTTTGGAGCATTAGGATCTAGGGTAGCTTGATTGACCCCTTTTTCCTTTGCATTGATGTTGGGGAAGTACATCATCTTGTGATTCTTACTACCACATGCAAAGCAAACATCCGTTCCGGCAAGACACTTACCCAAGTGTTGTTTCACACAAGCAGTACACTTAGGTCTCTCAAAAGTATGGCCACCACCTTGGAAATTTTGGTTGGAAACTCTATCCTTGTTCCCCATGGAAGACTCTTGGTGATAGAACCTCCTCTTAGGTTTTGCTTGACTAGATTCATCAAACCTAGGCCTCATCCCCTCTTGCCTTATCTCCCTATTTTTGGACTCCTCAATTTGTTGTGCATACACCATGAGCGTAGAGATATCCATGTCATTAAGGAGCATTGCCGTACGACACTCCTTTTCCACCAAGATAGACACTCCCATAACAAATTTATTCATCCTAGCGCTAGGGTTAGCTACCATGGTCGGGGCATACTTAGAGAGTTGGGTGAATTTGAGAGAGTACTCTTGCACACTCATTCCCCCTTGACGAAGGTTCATGAATTCAACCATCTTCTTCTCCATCCACTCTAGGGGAAAGAACCTATTAAGGAAAGCCTCTTTGAACTCCTCCCAATCAACCGGACCATATCCTAAGGGTATTTTACCCCTCCATTGCTTAAACCACACTTGAGCCACATCCTTGAGTTGGTAAGCGGCTAACTCCGTTTTGTCCCTAGGGGTCACACCCATAGTATATACCACTTTGAACACCTAATCTATGAAACCTTGTGGATATTCATCCACATTAGTGCCATGAAAAGTAGGAGGATTCATCCTCATGAAATCCCGAATTCTAGAAGCGGAAATACTAGCATTAGCTTGAGGTCCACCTCCTTGATTAGCTTGGGCAACAAAGTGATTATTAACGATATGATCTTGAGCCGTCATGAGTTGGGTCAAATTCATTAGGGCAGCCCTCAACTCAGCATTAGTCATATCTCCTTCAACAAAAGGAGCTGAGGCATAGGAGGCACTTGGAGCACTTGAGGCTCTTGAGGTTGCAGAGGCACTTGAGGTTCTTGAAGGGAACCTTCTCATTCTCTCCCTCTAGGCCAACAATAGGAAGTTGGTTAAAACGGGGAGGGATCCTCTCATTAGCTACACCTCTCTCCTCCCTTCTAGCGGTTGATCTCATCGTATTCATGTCCTATAAACATAAGGAGAAGAGGTTGAGAGAGACATCTTATAGAAGTCAACTCTAAGGCACGACATTAGAATAGAGAAAAAAGTGAAAATTCTAACATGTTATAGCCTCTTGTCCATGGATGTGTCGCGAATCACACCAATGACCAAGACTCAACTAGATGTGGCTTGTGAGACTTTTAGACCCTAAACTATTTCCCATAACCTTATGCTCTGATACCAAGTCTTTCACAACCCGATAGTACCCCCTAGAAGTTAGGGAGAACCCATGGGTCGGAACAAATGCTTACTTGACCTTCCGGAGGTCTTGTACAAGCCTTAGCTATCATCAATTACATAAAACATGAAAAGTAGTGCGAAATTTAAAACTTTTCACGAATAAATTAATAAAAGGAACATCTTTTATAAAATCCAAGGAATAATTTCGTCTTCACAAGCCAACTTAAAGACATGACACAAATAATCTTAGGGACACGACCCTTTACATTAAATCAAGATACATAATAAGTCTTTAGGTAAGAAATACGACTATGCCTCGAATATATGAGGACATACTTAGTCTTTAAAGAATCTTTCCCAAGCTCTTCTTCTAGTCTTCAAACTTGCCTCCAACCTATACTTATTAAGTATAGAAAAGTATGGGGTTAGTACAAGGCAATGTACTAAGTATGTCATATGCAAAAACATGCAAAAAGGGACATTTTAGTAAAATAAGCTTTCATGCAAAATTGATAAAACATTCATCATTTAAGAGATTAAATATTATAAGAATCATCATTTAGCACATAAAGTAGGACTCTCATAATTTTAGAAACAAAACACACTTTACAGTAACATTAAGAACCTTACAGTGAACATAGTGACACATTACAGTGAGCATTTTCCCCCAAGCATAGTGAACTCATTTCCCGTGAGGTTTTCCTAACCAAGTTATCCTAAGACTCCCTAAAGTGACACAAGAATGGACCGCCCATTCACCCCCTTCAAGACACACAAAAGCGATCCTTAAGACTACCTACCATAGGCTTACTTCAACTGGGAGAACAAGTCCACACTGTTGGCTAGATATTCGAAAGATATTCATACAAGAAGGTTTTCATGTAAGTACTCTTCTCCAGTAGGACTTATAAGTTACACTACGTGCAATGTGAGAGTAGCATCCCATACTACTACTCCCACTTAGTGCTCCTTGAGGATTCCCTTGGATTGGGCACTCTACATTAGTCACTCTTAACTTCATTCATTCAAAAACTTAGCTTTAGAATACTTCCTTAACATTAGACCTCACCTTATCTAACTTCTTTTACAACACATGGTAGAACACACCAAGACTCCCATTTCGGAAGGTATACCTAGTGCAATGGATAGATAGCATTCCATACCACCACCTACCCTAAGTAGTACGTTCTTTTAGGAGACTTAGTTCATACATTTCACATAAAACACACCAAGACTCCCCTTTATGAAGGTCTACCTAGTGCAACGGATAGATAGCGTCCCATACCACCACCTACCCTAAGTAGTACGTTCTTTTAGGAGACTTAGTTCAGTCTTTCTTTTGTGGGGGAATAGCTTTAACCGACATAGACCATGAGAGCTAGACATGGAATTCCTATACTACCCTTATCGGATGAGGGTTCCCCACTTGCCTAGGATGGGGTCTTTCTCTTAGCTTTTACATGGCTTTTCCAATAGCTACACCTATGCGGGCGCATAGTTAAGGGATAAGGAGATTGCTACTAATTTACTCACTCTCTACTATCAAGGAGTACTCATCTCAATAGGTACATTGGGTACAACATATCTACTCACAATGTGCACCCACCCCTTCTTCAAATACTCTCGGTGCTAAGAATAAATCCCCCACAGAGTCTTAAACATTGTTAGTAAAGGTCAAGGATAACTTTTGGACACACGATAACAACTCACAATGGGTATCCATCCTCCAACCTACATTAGAAAGCTCTTGGGAGGTTGTGAGGTTGCAACTAAACACTTCATCTCAACTCACAATGAGTGCTCACCCCAAAACTCTCCTTTTCATTCACATTCTTTAACTTCATTCATTCATTTCTTACACATACATGTGAGCACACCCTTCACATAAATCATTAATTTCATAACATTGAATCTTAGACATGCTTACACCTTCATTAATCATTTCTTACACACTAGCATGCTCAACATATACACTTACTTCTTTTAGAAATAATCTAAGCAAGACATTTAATTGGAAGCTTCATAATACATATCAACAAGAACCAACTATCACTTCATTTCACACATTAGGACATAAAAGCCATACTCACAATACATACCAATTATACCCAAATATATCAAGTAAACACCGCCACCAAGAAGGTGGACCATACAACTCAAGAGCAATTCATAATAAGAATTATTCAATATAATCAACTCACCATTTAACCAAGACATCACCACCTATAACCAATTCCTCAATATTTCATCATAATAAGGCCCTCAGGTCAGTAGCTAAATCATAATAACAACATAAGAAACCAAAGCTCATACCCTAAACAAACATGTTCATTTAACCCACTTTGTAAGCTAAATGTTGGATATATGCATATACATGAGTTCATTAGGGTTTTGACCTTAAAATCATCAATTAATACTAGAATAAACATATTTGAATCATTAAAACACTTTTACAAGAAGACCCATGCTTGGAATCAAAACTAGGAGAAAATAGAATTTGAAAACCCTTTCTGAAATCTTTTAGAAATGACTCCTTGAATGAAAGAGGGTGCAATGATGGATACCATACCTCAATGAGAAGGAAAACCACTAGTTTTGATGAAGAAACACGTCCAACCATACCTCCTAGTTCTTCTTGAGTTTTAGCTCCAATTGTGACTTTGAGAGAGTTTGAATATTTTGAATGAGGGGTCTTGTCTAGGTCTAGAACTTAAAATTAATCTAATATAACCTAAAAACGCTAAAGTTATCATCCAAGGGTCCTAAAAGACTTGGGGTGAATTTACACAAAACACCCCAAGCTGACAGCGTGTCCCACGACTTTTGTAAGACACTATCGACGGACCCAAGCAAGGGGGCATCGACTGAACGACAGCCCGTGCTGCTGAGCATCGTTTGGCTCTGCAGCTGTTGAATGGAGGGTTGAGCCCCACACACCAAGTACCAAACTACTCCCCTAGACTAAGGGGAGTCGATTAACCCAAGCGGCGTCGATTGCATCTATCGTTTGGGGCTGGTTTTTTGGCAGCTTTGGCAGATTCTTCCTAGACCTTAGGGTCCTTTTCTAGGGCCCCTCATGGGTCCTAGGTGGGGTCGTACCCAGAAGTTAAACCAATAAAAATATTCTTCTAGGTCTTAGGAACATCCCACATCAATTTCGATTAAAACAAACACGTAAAACTCACTAAAACACATCAAGACACACAAGCACTTTCTAAGGCATACTTTGCGAACGTCATGGACGTTCTCGGTCGTTTGACCTCCAAACTAAAACAATCTTCACACACTACCTAATAACATCAATATAACTCATTTTTACTTAAAATTAAGCAATAAACAATCACAAATCTCTAGTTCACCTTAGTTCATTTTAGGGTGTTACAATATCCTTACTAGGCTCTGCTTTATATGCATCATGTGCATTTAACTTAGAGAGACTCGGCATGAGGGCCCATCTGTATAGGACATGTACCTTTTTGTGAGACCATCATGTGCATTTTTGTGCTACTTGTGGCATCATGTGGAGTACTATAACAAATATTGACCGACTTTAGGATAATTGACTAAAGGAAGAAATGTTTATTTTTACCCACTTTCAATAAATAATTCAAGCTAAACAAATTGATAATAATATCTATATACTCATGTATATATGTCTTCTAAATTGTGTATGTCCACCTTGTTTAATTTTTCTTTCTCTTTTCACTTACCAAAACTGTCTCCTTATACGGTCATTCTCTCCGAAAACAACTTAAGCTTCCCCTAAGTGAGGTCAAAAAAATCCGTTTTCAATTGAATGACCATTTTAGGCATTCTGAATCATTTTTCGTATTTTTCTTTTCTTTTTAACTACTCCAACAAATGATTTCGAATTACCAAAATTTCATAAGTTAAATTTGATTTTAAATCCCAGGTTTCTTTTTCCAACTAGGTAATCATGATATCTATGAGGTGTGATAAAATATCAAGAGATGAAGCAATCGAAATGATCAATGATTCCCTTAAGTTCATGATCACCGATAAAAACCCACAACTCTCATGGATTGGTGGAACGATACACATTAGTTTAGGCAAACTCAGATAATCAAACATTTTGATTTCCTTACAGATATCATGATGTTTAGTCATGACATGGATTTGATCGAGGCTTTGATCCCGTTTTGGAATTCTACAAGGAATGTGTTTAGCTTTAGTGATTTTTGAGTTGACGCCTACATTGGAAGAATTAGGTGGTTTCACAGGGTTAGGCAAGGATATACAAACTAAAACACTGATAGCCCCAAGGAGAATCAGCGGGAACAAATTTTTAGAACAAATGCACATCATCCATCCTCATAAGAAGTGTTTCGATAATGGGTTGGTTTCCTTGGAATTTCTGTACTCATGATATGGAAAGAAAGAAGGATTTTCAGACTACGGGAAGCAACTTAAAAATGGAAGACCTCCCTACTTGGTCTAAGCATAGACAAGAATCATTCATGGTTGCATTTTTGGGATCTATGGTTTTTCCATGGAGAGATAAAAAAGTCGATATTCATCTGTCTAGTATAGTCAGTGTTATGATGAAGAAAAATAAATCCACTATCTTGCCAATGATGTTGGCTGATATTTATCGTGATTTGACTAAATGTAGAGAAGGCGAAGACTTTTTTGAAGGTTGTAGCGTTCTATTGCAAATTTGGTTTCAAAATCACTTGTATTGGCATCGTTTTGCGACAGATTTCAAATCTGATTGGACAAAATATATTTTGAGCCACCCAAACAGGATGAAGGAATTAGTAGACAAATTTCCAAAAGGTTTCAAAATGTGGAGACATTATCTTCTTAAATTGACTGCATCTAATATTACATGGAACAATCATTGGTTCCCTGCGATTAGGTAATTGTTATGTCTTTCTATTGTCCATTCTTTGTTCTAACAAGCCTTCTAGGATTCCAACAATACATACCCCTTCAGCTGCTACGCCAACTAGGACTAAAACAAGTCTTACATAGGGCTGAGGATACACATCATTTCATATGTGAGGTGACATTTGAAGATTGGAATGAAGAATCAAAAGCCTAAAATATTTGGGGTGGCAGTAGAACTTTATGTTCAAAATCTATGGTGGCTGATTGCCTTGAAGGATAAGTTGACCCCTCATACCTCCATTGGTTCTTTGATCAAGCCCCTCTCAAAGTAATGCCAGAAGGACCAGCGCTAGAAATCATAGATCGATAAGAGAAAATTGAAGTCAGAATCAATCAGGCTCAGCTCGAGGTGGAGAGAAATTATAGGTCTACTCTAGATATCCTAAGTAATGACCTAAAGAATGCTAGAGAAGATTTGGCTCAGCGTGATGCAATATTCGAAGAGAGAATTACGTTGATTAAGAAAAGGGCTGGAACAAAACATCAATCTACCATTCGAACCTTACATGAGGATTTGGGCATTGTCACAGGCGCTATGGAGAACAAGAAGAGGAGTATAAAAAAGAAAAGACCCTCTTAATGCACACACAAGCAAGGTTACAAATCAATCAAATGCGTCGACGGGATAAGAAAGGGACATAACAAAGCGTTTCACATCGTATCAAGCAGAAGTGGCGACCAAAAGGAACCAATGTATGGGAGAGCATGGAGAACTTAACCAAATTGAAAAGCTTCAAGCACAGGAAGAGCATTTGAACGACGCGGTTGTTACTACTCAAGAATGGTGACAGAATTGTCACGAGAATATGGAGGAGGCCAAAGAACAAGTGCTTCAATTGACAGAGAGATTGATTGATGTTTATGGTGGTTATCTCCATTAGAGGCGTGTGCGCTAGCCCCACATTTGCCAAAAACCTTGTTCAAGGTCTACTCTAGTTTATGGGGGCAATTGATGATCAAGAAATGTCGGAGAAGGACTTTTTTTTTATTTCTTTTAGTTTCATTTTGTCAAAATTTGTTTCAATCTTTTAGTACTTTGATGTTTTTATTTTGGTCATTTTTGATTTGAATGATGTTTTCATTTTAAGTTAAATAAATGTCGTATATTCTATTCAATATAACTTCTCTACACTAACTACGTAATGATATGTTTCCTGTTCAACATGATACGTAGGCAACCTTAAATAGGTTCAATCAAAATGCGTTCAAAATATTCAAATGAGTAAAGTATGGGACTAAAAGACATAAGCAAGTCGTCCAAAGTCGGGATGAAAGATAAAAGCCTTCAAAAATTCATTGTAGACAGAGGAATAATTTGGGTGCATAACATACAATGTGTGTTTAATATCCGCAAAGTGTTGAATACTAACACATTTTATTTTTATATATAAGAGAGAATGAGTTTAAAGGTGGTTGGTTTGTAAGGAGATCTAAGATCTCATCAATATAACACAAGATCAAAAGGGAAATAAAAAATGACACGCAAAGATGGAACAAAGTCAAAAAAGGAAGAAGCCCAAAATAAAATGGTTGTGCAAGAATCGGTACCTATAGAAGAGGTGAAAATATTGAGACAACAGATGACTGAATTGTACAAAGCTTGGATTAATGGGCAAGCTCCTCCTCCTTCAATTCGAGAATACCTGAATATGAATATGTCATTCTCTATCCAAGTATCAACAAGTGACCCGGTTTATCATCCTAGGTTTGGACCCTACATTAACACGTCTAATAATGCCAAAACTTCCTTGGTACACCCGTTGAAACATTCAACGATGAATAATCCACTCTTCATGCCAACTGTGCAAAATAATGCAATTCCTCAAGCAACACTAGTACAAATATCCAATGATGATCCTATACCAAAAAATCAATACGACCAAGGTTAGGCCCCTAAATTGACTTTCAAAGTTCCTAACTCTTATCACCACCAATACAGTTCCCCCGTTGAGGTTGAGAAAAACACTAAGTATGAGGAATATTAAGAAATCATAACAAAAATGAGGAGTTTGGAACAAAACATAAAGAATATGCAAGGTATGGGAGGACACAAAATTATATCATTTATGGACTTATGCATGTTTACAGATGTACACTTGCCTATAGGGTTCAAAACTCCAAAGTTTGATAAGTATAATGGTCATGGCAATCTAGTGGCTCATTTGAAAAGATTTTGTAATCAGCTGAGTCGAGCCAGAGGAAAAGAAGAACTTATTATGGCTTACTTTGGAGAAAGTCTAACGGGTGTAGCCTCAGAATGATTTATCGATCAGGAAATTTCTCGTTGGCATGTCTGGGATTACATGGTGCAAGATTTTGTCCAACAATTCCAATACAATATCAATATTGTTCCAGATCGCAATTCCCTAGATAATATGAAAAAAGGTCATTTGAAAGTTTTAGGGAATATGCCATAAGATAGAGGGAGCAGGAGGCTATAGTCAAAAAGCCGATGAAAGACTATGAATTAATTTATGTTTTTTCTCCAGGCTCAAGAGCCTGACTACTTTTATTACCTTCTCGCCTCAATGGGAAAGACTTTCACCGAAGCAATTAAGATGATAGAAATGGTAGAGAATTTCATAAAGTCGGGTAAGATCGTAAGTCAGGAAGCCATTAGATCTATCACACAAGCAATACAAAGTAGGTCCGATAATTTTGTAAATCAAAAAAAAGAGGAAGGGTTTATGATGGCATCTGGATCGACAAGTGTTCAAATGGGCATGAACCACCCTTATGGTCAAGTCCAACAAGAACAATCTAATTCTCCTCAGCATTATCACCCATCCCAATATGTAGTTCTCAACACTCAGACATATGTTCGATCTACTCCGCGCCAACAATGGCGGGGGTCTGCCCCACAAAGTTCTTGCCTTCAACAACAAAATTTTCATGCGCTATATAATTCACGTCCCCGATGGATTATATGAGAGTCGGAAAGAAAACTTTACCCCAATTGGGGAGTCTTTACGAGTTTATTGTGAAAATCATACAATTGAGAGTGGTTGAACCTGTCAATCCCTATGTTGTCAATCAAAATGCAAGAGACTTTGTTCCAACTGTTATATGTGAGTATCACGCTAACACTCCAAGTCATAGCACAAAGAATTGTTGGACTCTAAAAAGAGTCATTGAGAAGTTAATAGACGATAAGTGAATCAAGATACGCAATGAGGAAGCACCAAATGTCACCAACAACCCACTCCCTCCTCACAATAATGAGCGTAATATGGGGATGGTAGGCATTATGAAGATTGTGAGCAAACAATAGAACAAAAGTGGAAAGCAACATTTCAAAAGAAGAGTCTAGTATAGTTTTAGATCCCATACAAAAGACACCAATAATTGTGAAAGGCGCAAGTTCAAATTTTGGAGACTCGAGGAAGCTAGTGTTTTATGGCCCTGGAGCTATAAAATGAAGAGACGTACCATTGAATGGACCAAAATTCTACATTTCTGGTAAGCTTTCAGCATTTGATCAAAATCAAGATAGTGTGAAAGATCCAGTCGTGATACAAATGCAACACAACTTCTGATCACAAACACCAAGGTCGTTCCCCAGAACTACAACAAAGTCATTGTTACTCACAAGGTAAAGGATGTTGTTGAAGAAACAAATGAAACAAGAGGCTTAAATCTTCCCGGAAGGTGTTATGATCCAGAAGAATTATAGAGGGACAAACCAATCAATTGCCCATAAAAAAACCATCACTGAGAGAGACCGAACAACTCCTGAAAAAGATGAAAGCTCAAGATTATTTTGTTATTGATCAGTTGAGGAAAACGCCTGCTCAAATCTCCTTATTGTCATTGCTCATACATTCTAAAGAACATCGTGAAGTTTGACCAAAATTTTGAATGACAAATATCTCAGAAAATATCACAGTGGGTTACTTGGAAAAGATGGACAATCGAATATTTAAGGTAAATAAAATTACTTTCACTGATGATGAATTTCCTTAAGAAGGATCTGGGCATAAAAAGGCTCTATATTTAACCGTGAAATGTGAAGAACACTATGTAAAGAGGATCGGGTGTAAACATATGCCCTCTTTCCACTCTACAAATATTGAAAATCAGCACTGATATGATCCTTACTAACAATGTTTGTGTACGGGCATTTGATGGTGCAAAATGGAACACTCTTGGTAAAATCTATTTAATTGTTACAATTGGACCAGTGGAGTTCGGAATTACTTTCCAAGTTATAGACATGGGCACTTCTCAAAATCTATTTTTGGGTAGGCCATGGATCCACCTGGCTAGATCTTTGTCGTCTACTCTACACCAAGTTGTCAAGTTTGAACATGAAAACAAGAAATCATTGTCCATAGAAAAGATGATCTCCCAACCATCTAAGATCCTTCAATACCATGCATTGAGGCCAAAAGAGGTTGTGAATCCCTCAACTATCAGACTTTTGAGATGATAACAGTCAATCACTTCTTAGAAGGAAAGCCTATCCTCCAACCTTATCTATTCTCTATTTCAGTCATAGTGGTGGCTCAAATGGTATAGAACGACTATGAACTCGGAAAGGGATTAGGGTTGTCGTTGTAAGGAATTGTGAATCCTCAATCCAATGGGTAATGAATAGACATTCGTTTTTGGTTTTAATCCAACTAGATTTGATAGAGAATAGGTGAAAATATCGTAAAATAAATGTTTGGAATCTGCTAAAGCCTATCCCCTATATTACTTAATCTTTCATTAAATCTCGAGGTGAATCAAGTCCAGACTTACCTATCCAAAATGATGTGGATGAAATGTGTAAAGGTATCAACGAAAAGTTTTGTGAGGTAAACATGACTCAGAAGGGTGAGGGAAATAGTCATATGGATGTGCAGTTTATCGGCCTGAATGTCCAACTCAACAACTAGAAACACACTCCTCTCCCTACAAAGAAGGAGTCTTGGTAGTTTATTTTGCTATTTTTTAATTATTATTATTTGGTGTAACAACTCTCAAAATGAGATAGGATGATATAGAGACTCACATGTTCTTTAAGGGTTAATAATATGTGAATGAAGTGTGTCACAACTTGTATAATTAATTTGAAGAGGTTTGGAACTTAAACATCCAAGAACGACCAAGACATTTGGAAACTAGTCGTGTTATGTGCTAGTGTGCCTTTGCATGTTTTACCTGTTGTTTGGTGTCTAAAATCATAGGAGAGGACCGTAAAATCTATATTGATGTATTTAGGGTCTACACGTCTGGGCAAGACTCCCCAAGGACCACCATAAGGGTTCTTGAATAGGACCCGAAGATTGGCAAGAATCTGCCAAGGTAGTGTCAAACGATGCCTAGAAATCGATGCCCCGTGGTTGCATTGATGTCCCGTCGATTGGGGGAATTTCTCTAAAATTAGGCGTGGGAGATCATCCCTCAAAAGTGGGGTATCTGTCACAAATGATAGAGTGTCGGACGACCCTTCACTCCATCGACTGCATCCGTCGATTGGACCTGCAATTGTCTGTTCAGACACGACCAAACTAGAGGTGAATTGGGAAATTCACCTACGTTCCAAATAAGGTATGGGAGGCTATTTTATCTATTTTTAGGTATTATAAGTTGGTTAAAAACATGAAAACCCCATTTAAAATTATTTCTTCAAATCAAACCTTTGCCTCTGAAAATAAACTCTCTATAGAACCTCCATTGAAGACTAAGCTCAAGATCAAGCTAGGGGATGGATTCTAATGGTTTCTTCTCTTATTTTTCGTGGGCTTCTAATGTGTTAAGGTATGGTAATACTTGATCCTTAGTCAACCTTTCATCTAAGAAGTTCTTTCAAAGGTTTTTTTAAAGAGATTCTATGATCAAATTGCCTATCTTTTAATCTAGCCATGGGTTCATTGTCAGATTGTTTTCAAAGTCATTCTAATGATGGATTTATTATTAATTACCAATTTTAAGATGAATTTCACTCCAATTCCATGAAGAACCAATGATTCCCTTAATCTCTCAATTTAGCCTATAATGTGGGTCTTGTAATCTTGATTTGATGATGATGAAATTGTGATTAGATTGTGATGAATTGATTATTGTTATTGATATCTATATAAATTGGTTAGAATTGTTGAGAATCGATCTACGATGATAAAAGCTTGGAGAATTGGTAAGTTGACCTAATTTCTAGCCTAAGGCATTTGGATTGACATTGTGTGGTATGGTCCACTTGTGGTGGCAGTGTTTACATTCTTGTCTATCTATATATGTTGTGATCATGTCCTTTATATGATGATTATTATGTTAATGAAGTTGATGTGTGTAGTCTCGAATTATAATATCATGATCTTGGTGTATTGATGATGTTAAGTATATGTGAATGAGGTTTTTAGGGTTAGGTATGGTCTACATGGTTCATTGTGATGAATACTCTTGTGTAGAATGAACCCCGTAATCCCTATATGAATGTGTGATCATAGTATGCTAAGAGTCTTCTATTCAAAGGTTGAGCATGTTCTTGTCTCCTATGATGTAATGTGAGTTTGTGTAGTCTATAATCACTAATACTCTATATGTGGGTGTCTTAATACTTGAGGGAAGTTGTACATGTGTTGTGATCTTTAGAGGGTGGATTCCTCAATACCATGTTGTTGCCATTATGTGATCATGTTGACCAATGTACACACACAACTCATGCATATCTATGAGTAGGATAGATTCATGGTGACTAAGGAAAGGATAGTTCTCATATGCATCATTATCTACTACTATGCTTGTAAAACATATGAATGATGAAGTATGGACATGTGTTGTCTAAATGTTTTTATGTGAAAGGTTTCCTCATATGTGTACACATACACACATGTAAGCATAAATGAAGTGTGCTAATGATGATCTAGTGATTAAGAGTCTCTTGGATGGTTTTCCCTTATTGTACTCTAAACTAAACTATGTTATGATTATGTGAAAGGATATTCTCACATTATGTTGGTTTTGATGAAAGGAGATTCTCTTCATTTACCTAAGATCTATGTACATGTATATAAGGAGTAAATTTGCTAAAGCCTATCTTATGAAGTAAGTTTAATAAAGACTTAAAGGCTTTTCAAAAAGGGAATGTTAGCTTAGCACCGAGTGAACTTGACAATGAGAGGTGTTCCTTCACAAAGGTAGGGAGGTTCACACTATGTTCTCTCATGAGGTAGAACTACAATGCTATTTAGCATAATAATGGTTCTAATAACAACCTCCTAGTTCCTTAACTACGTGCCCCCGTAGGTTCTAGCTAGTGGATCCACAAAGATAGCTATAATGTATGGTTCTACCTTGGAAAGTAGAGAACCTCTTTTCTTTGTAGGGTTTTATGACACCGGATTTCATGTTTAGCTCACATGGTCTAATGTCGGTTAAGGAGAAGTTTCCCGAAAGTAAAATGAACAATGGAAGTAAGATGATGAACCCTAACTAGGACTACCTAAGGGAGGTTGCTTAGTGTGGTGAGGGTATGTGACTTTACCTATGCATTACACAAGTAGCTCTTGAAGGGAGTTCGAGGAGGGAGCTCTATATGTATATGTATCTCATGCATGACATTATCGTGTTGGCTACTTTTTATTATAATATGCATAATATTGATCTTATTGTGCCTATATGATGAAGGTCTTACTTAATATACATGTAGTTGTCTATACTTGTCATGTTGGCGTATGAAGTAATTGGAAATGTTTGTGGTCTCTTTGTGGGTTTACTTAGTATGTGTGAGGTTATGGGGCTTCACATGTACATTGCACTAGTAGGCTTAGATTTGGATTATGAGTAAGGTCTTATGATGTATTAATGAAATGAAGTTCAAGTATGCCTTTGATGACTGTTATCTCATTATGATGATAATGGTAGTATTGACTTGCATGTTGTCTTGAAATGAGTATAAATACTAAATGGGTTATAATTAAGAGGTAATGAGTGAATGAGTGTTATATAAGGTTCACGAAGTATGTTGGTTCATATGTGAAGTATGTGTTTCATGATATGCTATGCTTCTATGAATGTATATATTTGAGTTAATGAAGGTTGTATAAATGTTGACCTTGGTGACCTTAAGGTGATACTTTGGTGTGAATTGTGGAATGGGACACTATTCATTCATTGCACTACGTGTCACTTAAGGGTTGCTTTGGGGTGGATGAGTGAAGGTAAAGAGAAAGGTAATACTATGAAAATGTTGTATGTGCCTTAAATGCGATAAATGAATTTATGTGTTGTTGTGAATATTGTCCATGACTATATGTTGTATGTGAACTATATTGTGCTTATTTTATCAATTGTTCATGAAGTTTTACTAAGAGGGATAATGCATGAATTCTAATTAAATGTCCTCTTTAAAAACATGTTGTTGCATGGTTGCCATACTTAGTGTATTCTTGTACTAATACCATTATTCTTCATCTCTTTACACAAAATGTAGGTAGTGATGGCTAGAGGATTTTTCTTAGATGAGGAGCTTGGATTCTTATTCCCAAGTTCAAGTGTCCTTATGATTCAAGGACCTTCATGTCAAAGATGTTATCTAAGTTTATGTAATAGTTTAGATTATTCTTTTATGTTGTTAAGGGTCGTGTCCCTATTCTACTCTATTGATGTTGAGTCTAAGATGGTAAAGATGAGACTTAGTGTCTAAACTATGTGCTTATAATTTTACAAATAAAGTGATGTTCTAGCATTATGTTAAGTTATGAAATGTTTTAAATTTTCCGTTAAATTTCTATGACAATGCGATGAATGATGTCTATGGGCTTGTACAATACCTCTGAGAGGTCAAGTACGCCATTTTACTTCTGGGGGTGCTCCACGATCGTGACAAACGTGGTATCAGAGCATCATGTTATAGAAAGTGGTTTAGGGTCAAAAGTCTCATAATGCCACGTCTAGTATAGTCTTATTCATCGGTGTGAGTCGTGAAACATCTATGAGCGAGAGGCTATAGGACGATACAAGTTTCACTTTCTTGACTAGTCTTGTGTTGTGCTATAGAGCTTAACTCTATATGATCTCTCTCTTATGTTTCCTTGTCCGGTGGTATTTTAGATGTTATTTCTTAGAAGGGATGATGTCTCAAAGCTTGAGGGAATAAAGGTGAGTTTTGATGCTTATTATGGTTGTTATGACTTGATAAGTATATGTGAAGGTGAATTTGGAATATTTTCATGTGATTCCATTTATGGCCATATGTGATCTATGAGAAATGAGATGTTATGTTGAGAAGTTATGTTATGATATAGTTCTAGCTTGTTAAGAGTTGTGCTGGTTGAATGGAGTCCTCTTGTGGAATGATAGGTTGCTTTATGGTTATGTATAATTATATTATAAAGGTATGGTATAGGCTTGAAAATTTTTGGAGAAATGTGGAAAATAGTGAAAAATGAATGTTGCCCCTTTTTATATGAGTAATGCTCCATAGTTGTCCATATGTGGATGGGAGTCTTTTGTATAGGTTTGCTCCTAAGAAGGGAAGGTAATGTGCTTACCTTGTAAGGAAATTGTGGAATATGCTAGTTAATGGGACAAACCACAAGACTAGTTGTTTAGTTCCTTTATGAACTTATTCTAAGAGTGGGAAAAAAAAGGGAAGAAGGGGTTTTGTCCCATAAGTTGGAGTTATGTTTTTCCCTAAGGTGACTTAGAGGGAAGCAAGTACCACTTAGCTCATTTGGAGAAGAAGAGACTAAATATTGATCTACTTTGAAGTGGTTAGTTGTATTTTAAGATTGATCTTAAGTATGTCAATTAGATTGTACATAGGCATGGTTGATTGGAAGGTTCCACCAAAGGTGATGAACCTTGTAGGCTTAAATACGGAGCTACTTACTTTGTTATGACTAGGTGGTAGAAGGTGAAAAGATATGAAATTACTCTTGGTATTCATTGTGTAGTTAAGACCTCATGTGGTTGGGTAGTTTGACCTAACTTGATTGTTATGAGTTCCTTTAGGTAATAAACTTAGAGGAGTAATGGTGCTTGATGAGTACGTCTTGATGATTTGGTTAGTAAGATCCTTGAGATGAGATTAGGAGTGAAAATCCTCAATGATGTCAAACCTTCCTATGTGAGGAGTACGTAGGTTTGGTCTTGACATGCTTTGACCTTGGTGTTTAAGGGCATGAGGTGATGAATATTTGATTAGGCTTACCCCAAGTTGGGTATAATGTTCCTAGATATTAAGGTTTTTGAATGCCTTTAATGGTCCTATTTTGAGTTCCCTTGAACTTCCCTATGTTAAGAATCACTTTGTGATGGATATGGAGTGGAGTAAGTTAGCTTCTCATTTGTGATCTCTTGAATTCCTCACCTAGTGGAGTGTGAGTTAATAGATTATGGGAAATGGTTCCTTCTTGATAGATGGAACGAGGTAATGTTAAGAAGGGTTTGCATAAGCTTGATCCCAAGAGGGGGATGATGTGCTTGACTAGAAGGATTGGTGTCACGACTGGAATTTAGACCCCAGACGAGACCGGCGTCGTTGACATCTCAGAGGTCGCAGACAAGCCTACTTACGTCATTCTTACTTCATCTAGGTTAATTTTAGCGGAAAATTTAAAAGTTTTTGTTTCTTAACATACTTATTAAACATTCTCATCATTACATAATTGTTCACCATCAATCATCTAATATTAAGAATCATCAAATGAAAGAAATAGTATAATATAGAAATAAAGATGTACTTGCCAAAATGGCACCAATACAATGTCTGAATAAAACAGGAAAGAAACACTAGTGGAACATGCTCCACTAGCTCAACTCTAAAACTAAGCTAGAATATAAATGGCAGCATCCTTGAAAGCATGAGGGCCTACCAAGTCCGGATGAATGCTCGACGTCCGGATAACTTCAGCGTCAACCTATAGCTCTAGCGTCCACCTGTGCCTGCACCTAAAATTGTAGAGTTGTATAGGGTTAGTACACACTTGTACTAAGTATGGGTATATGTAATCACACACCAAGGAAATGCATGAGAAAAGATAGCTCTTTCCTAACAACATGATTATGGAAAGTCAAGTCAGTGGACTTGCCAAATTGAGATTAGGAAAGTTAGTGAACCTTCCAAATTTGGATTAGGAAAGTCAGCGAGCTTTTCAAATTTGGATTAGGAAAGTAATGCCATGAGAGTAACATGCATCATCATAAATATCATATTGCACACAACACATAACATCTTACACATAGCACATATCATAGCACATAACATATAGCACATAGATTCGTTCATAGCATTCATTCATATGCCATGAGACCTTGAAATCATGGACTTGACATTAAGACTTTCCAAAATGAGGGCTCAACATATGGGACCTCAACTAGGGAGTCTTCATTAGCAAACACAGAATCTGGTTCATTCATTCATACGTACTTCATTTCATTTCATTCATAGGCCAGTGTGAATACCAGCTATACCTAGGGTGTAGTTTAAGACTTTCATCGGGTTTGCTGTGCAATGATCAAGAATAACCTAGTGTCATTACCTGAGTCTAGCTCATCTCTTGATCATCCTATCCTAACACCTTTGGTATCATTCATTTCATTATGTGCTTCATTTGAGGCTGGCCTCATTCATTCATTGTGAACTTTAACTTTAACCGACATAGATCATGTGAGCGTCATGAAATCCAGTGTCTCCCCCACACCGAAAAGAGGTGGAATCACTGGCCAAGGTGACCCAAAACATGCTAGCGTATATGGGAATTTAACACCGCCAGATCCCTATATTGGCAGTATAGGTTTGAAGACCAGGGGATATAAGGAGACCCATACCCGGCAAGCCGGACAGTCTAATCTCCTGAGAGTTACGTGAACCTCCGCCCTTCCCTAAAGAAAATATCACCGCTCATTGCTAGTCTATCGCTGCTCAGTATAAAGTTCCATTACATTCAACTCATACGTCATGGAAGCTGGCTTCTAGTATGAGGACATCATAGCTCAATAGATGATTTCTCATCTCATCATTAGTATTAAGTGTGTTAATCTCAATACTTTCATTAGAGTGTTCATAAAGACTGGTCTCTTCATTAACTTTACACTCTCATAGGTGAGTACGTTTTGGTAACATTTACTTAGGCTCATTTGAAATTGTTCTCATCTTTTACATTAGCCTCATATCATGTTGTCACCACATTCATTTATATTAGCACATTTACTCTTCATAATTACTCACCCCATTTTACGTGAATGTTCATTTCATCATATGCCAATATACTTGGCCATTTGTGTGTTTCATACTCTTACTTAACCCTTCTAGGGTTTCATCATTTCATTGTTCATTTCATCATTCAGTTCATACATCTTAGGTTCACTTACTTTTAAACGTATGCTAGACTTATGAGTCTATACACACAAGCCATGAGGCTTCATTCATAATTCGTTAAGTGATTCTTACATTCCTACGATTATGTTGTACAAGACTTATGTATCTTGTATATATGCCAAGATATTGATTTTAATCTAAGTAGGTGGCATTATTCTTGGATATTTTGTTCACGTATGACTTATGTATCAATACGGAAGTTTGGGCAAGGAAACCCAAGTTCGAATCACTTGGATAACATTTACATTTTTCATTGATTTTATTTTTAATCTCCATGACATTGGGAATCTAGATTGAACCCCAACATTAACATTGTATCATTAGTTTTCTACTTGGTTTTCTTCTTATATTGGCCGAAGGGTTATGGGTTCGAACCCCCACAACCCCTTTTTATTTTTCCTTAAAGTCTCCTTGTCCCATTTCGCCCAAACCAAGAGGTTGTGGGATCAAACCCCCACACCCTCCTTATTATTTCTTTTATTTTCACTAGAGGCTGTGAGGTGGTGGGTTCGACCCCCCACAGCCTCCTATTTTATTTTTTTAAATTTAATTCACTAGGCTAGGCGTTTTGGCAGTGAGGTTGTGGGATCGAGCCCCCACAGCCTCACTTTGTTTTCTTATTTAATTTTGCCATTCTCCTTTTCAACCTTGAGGTCGTGGGTTCGATTCCCACACCTCACATTTTCTTTTCTTTATTTTCTCTTCTTTCACTCGCTGCCTGGAGGTCGTGGGTTCGAATCCCACGCCTCCCATTCATTCGTTTAATATATTTCCCTCTCCTTTCCCAACCAGCAGCCTGAGTTCGATTCCCCCCCAGCCCCATTTTTCATCTTTTTCTCGCGATTTACAGTAGCCAAACGGGTGAGGTCACAGGTTCGAATCCTGGTGGCCTTACCCCTTTAAAAATGTATTAAATTTCCAGATTCCAACCTTCTTTTTGACCGAAATTAAGGTACACCAAGCTGGAATTTTTTTCATGATTTTTAGCTTCCTTTCATCAACCTTTTCATGTTAGTTTCTTAGGGCATTTGACCAAGCATTTAGTGTATAGTTAGGTGTAGTTTAGGGGTTACATTAGTCAAGCGTTTTCAATCAAAATCAGTAACCTCACACCCCATATGAACATCACATTGTGTACAACTTTAGCACATAAAATACAAGGATTAACATGCCTTTACACATCTCCAAACAGTGACTAACTTCACTGCCACACGTTGCACACACACATCAATTTTTCACATGATTTCGATCAACATAATCAATATTCACAAAATTTCGAACATTCATACTTAAACATAAACATCACAAAAACACATTTCATCCCTACTTTGTACCAGCAAACATACCTAACCTAAAATTCAATGGGATCTAGTGATAGGGACATGCAACGGGGAACAATCCTAGTTTTCGGAATGAATATCTTGAAACTTAAGGGGTCTCTTGGGAAAGGGACCAAGAGGAAAGAAACCCATACCTTAATTGATGTTCAAACGTAGAAGTTGCTGCCCAAAACCCTCTCCAAAAATCAGTCCAAGCCTCCTCAAGTTTCACCACCAACTCGACAGAATATTCTCTTTGCCTTAACGTTTTTGGTTTACTTGCTTTCTTAGATTTTTTTGTGAGTTCTTCAAGTGTGAAGAACTTTTGTTATATTCTCTGTTCTTCACGTTAATTTGGCAGAGAGAACAAGAGAGTTTTTGAGCGTGAAGAGGTGATAGACGTGAGACAGTGAAACGTGTGAAGTTGATTAGGATTAGACCATTTTGCCCTTACAAAAATCAGATTTTAATTGATAATTAAATCATCAATTCGTCGCTTCCAGTGGGGCTCGAACCCGAGTGACACCCTTTCGCAAAAATGGGTCACTTCGGGTCGACCCAACCCGAATTGATTCTTTAATTAAATTAATTAATTAATTAATTAATTCCTTAGGGTAATTACAATATTACCCTTGGCCTGGAAAAGATCATTTTACCCCTGGACCCTCAAAACTCAAGATTTCTACTTTTTAAGTCCGGTAAAGACTCCTTCGATTAAATCTTCATTTGCGAGAGCCCTACATGGTTGGTTCCAACCTTTGCCAGCTCAATTAACTCCCCAAGTTAGTTGGCTTGGCCGTAGTAAGGGTTCTGAGGTATGGTTCTACGCGTATCAATCTGTGTGAACCTTGGTCTAATCGCAAGCATTCTTGACACCTTAAGCATTTATCTTATTCATTTTTAGGGTTGTTACATTATCCCCCCCTTAGGAACATTCGTCCCTGAATGACACTACCACTACATATCGTAATGCCAGTCAGATCATAACATAATCACTATGCACAGTCAAGCAATAGCAACAAAATACGGAGAGATAAGGAAACATAGACTTAAGAGTAGGAAGTCTAACCTCAAGAGCTGAAAAGATGAGGGTAGCGGGATCTCATGTCGGCCTCAGCCTCCCACATAGCACCCTCAACAAGATGATTCCTCCACAATACCTTCACTGTGGCAATCTCCTTGTTCCTCAGCCGCTTGACCTGTCTGTCTAAGATCTCAATAGGTACCTCCTCATAAGACAAGTCTTCATCAACCCCCAAAACTTCAACAGGTAGAATCGATGATGGATCACCTAGGCACTTTTTCAACATAGAGACATGAAAGACTGGATGAACAGAAGCTAGTTCCGCAGGCAATGCCAACTCATAGGCCACCTCACCCACACGCTGTAGGATCTCGTATGGCCCAACATACCTCGGACTCAACTTCCCTTTTCTACCAAATCTCATCACCCCTTTCATAGGTGATATCTTCAAGTAAACCTGGTCACCAACATCAAACTCTAAGGGCCATTTTCTGTTATCTGCATATGACTTCTATCGACTGTAAGCAGTTGCCAACCTGTCCCTAATCACTCTGACCTTCTCTAAGGCCTCATGAATGATCTCTGGACCCAAAATAAATGACTCTCCAACCTCGAACCACCCAACTGGAGATCTACACCTCCTACCATATAGTGCCTCAAACGGTGCCATCCCAATGCTGGAGTGATAACTATTATTATACGAGAACTCTATCAAAGGCAGATCATCCCAGCTACCTCTGAAGTCAATCACATATGCCCTCAATATGTCCTCCAATATCTGAATGGTGCTCTCTGCCTTCCCATCTGTCTGAGGATGAAAGGCAGTGCTAAGCTTTACCTGCGTGCCCAAGCTCTTCTGGAAAGATCTCCAGAAATGTGAAGTAAACTGAGATCTTCTATCTGAAATGATAGACAAAGGAATCCCAGGCCATCTCACAATCTCATCAATGTAGAGTCTCGCATAATCCTCGGCTCTGTAAGTAGACTTCACAGGGATAAAGTGGGCAGACTTAGTCAATCTGTCCACAATAACCCATATGGAGTCATGCTGCCTCCTAGTCCTCGGAAGACCAACCACGAAGTCCATATTAATGGCCTCCCACTTCCAAGTTGGAACCTCAATAATCTGAGTCAGACCGCCAGGCTTAAGATGCTCTGCCTTAACCTGCAGACAATTAGGACACTTGCCACATATTCTGCAATGTCCTTCTTCATGCATCCCACCAATAAATGCTTAAGATCATGATACATCTTGGTGGAACCTGGATGTATGGAATATCTGGAACCATGGGCCTCTGCAACAATCCTGGTCCGCAAATCATCACATCTGGTACACACAGCCTATACTGGTACAAGTATGCCATCACCTCCCAAGCGAAGACTCATTCATCTTCATCAACACTGAGTCCTTCAGCTCCATCAACACAGGATCTAGATGCTGACCCTGCTTGACTTCAACTACCAAGGATATTCAGAACTAGATGAACTGAAACACCCCACTAGTAGAGTCAACCAATCGCACCCCCAGTGTGGACAGTCTGTGTACATCTTTCACCAGCTCTTTCTTCTCATCCTCAACGTGGGCTGTACTTCCCATGCTCATCCTGCTCACAAGCATCATCTACAACATTAGCCTTACCTAGATGTAGTGAACATTAATGTCATAGTCTTCAAGAGCTCCCCATCTCCGCTGACGTAGATTCAACTCCCTTTGTGTGAACACATACTGGAGACTCTAGTGGTCTGTGAATACATCCAGACTGGAACTCCGGCCCAAAGCTCGGCTAATCCTGCCACATCTTGCCACACAAGTCCTGTTGCACATCCATTGAGCTGATAAGAAGCCAGCTCAGCCTTCTCAGCAATTGTGGTCCCCATAGCCACCAGAATCTTATGCACCTCGTCCACAAACTCCTGGGGATCTTCTGAAGTCTTGAGACCCTGGAAAATAGGAGGATTATCTCGTGAAGTCAGCCATGCTACGAACCGTGGGTTCTCCCTCTAAACATCCTGCCGGTTGACCTGGGCAGTCATAGCCTGGGCGCTGCATAGTAATGGCCTGTGCCATCTTGGGCCAGAG
>JAJJBR010000059.1:13604-49019 GCA_022817965.1 Solanum lycopersicoides | reverse complement strand
ACCCTCACCTCAGCATCAGTCAACCCAGCTGGGTTAATTGGTATATCCCCTCCTTCAGCTGGAGCCTGGGGTGGAACCTGATTGTTCCCAGCAGCTGCACCTCCTCTCCTCTGACCAATGGTCCTCCTAGTATTCATTCTCTGGAAACAACAAAAATTGATGTTAGACACGTTCATAACACCAAGAAATTATACATTAGGAAAAGCACGATAAGATCAGAAGAAGGGAAATTTTCCTACGCATCTTGCAGTCTCTAATCCAGGATAGTGGTGCACTTCACTACCATGACTTAGAAACTACTCAATGTGGTTGATGTGAACTTATTATTCTCAGAATTTAACCTAGTGCTCTGATACAAACTTTTTCACGACTGGAATTTAGACCCCAGATGAGACCGGCGTCGTTGACCTCTCAGAGGTCGCAGACAAGCCTACTTACGTCATTCTTACTTCATCTAGGTTAATTTTAGCGGAAAATTTAAAAGTTTTTGTTTCTTAACATACTTATTAAACATTCTCATCATTACATAATTGTTCACCATCAACCATCTAATATTAAGATCATCAAATGAAAGAAATAGTATAATATAGTAATAAAGATGTACTTGCCAAAATGGCACCAATACAATGTCTGAATAAAACAGGAAAGAAACGCTAGTGGAACATGCTCCACTAGCTCAACTCTAAAACTAAGCTAGAATATAAATGGCAGCATCCTCGAAAGCATGAGGCCTACCAAGTCCGGATGAATGCTCGACGTCCGGATAGCTTCAGCGTCAACCTGTAGCTCTAGCGTCCACCTGTGCCTGCACCTAAAATTGTAGAGTTGTATAGGGTTAGTACACACTTGTACTAAGTATGGGTATATGCAAGCACACACCAAGGACATGCATGAGAAAAGATAGCTCTTTCCTAACAACATGATTATGGAAAGTCAAGTCAGTGGACTTGCCAAATTGAGATTAGGAAAGTTAGTGAACCTTCCAAATTTGGATTAGGAAAGTCAGTGAGCTTTCCAAATTTGGATTAGGAAAGTCATGAGCTTTCCAAATTTGGATTAGGAAAGTCATGCCATGAGAGTAACATGCATCATCAAATATCATATTGCACACAAGCACATAACATCTTACACATACACATATCATAGCATACATATAGCACATACATAGCACATAATCTTTCATATCATTCATTCATATGCCATGAGACCTTGGAATCATGGACTTGACATTAAGACTTTCCAAAATGAGGGCTCAACATATGGGACCTCAACTAGGGAGTCTTCATTAGCAAACACAGAGTCTGCTTCATTCATTCATACGTACTTCATTTCATTTCGTTCATAGGCCAGTGTAAACACCAGCTATACCTAGGGTGTAGTTTAAGACTTTCATCGGGTTTGCTGTGCAATGATCAAGAATAACCTAGTGTCATTACCTGAGTCTAGCTCACCTCTTGATTATCCTATCCTAACACCTTTGGTATCATTCATTTCATTATGTGCTTCATTTGAGGCTGGCCTCATTCATTCATTGGAACTTTAACTTTAACCGACATAGATCATGTGAGCATCATGAAATCCAGTGTCTCCCCCACACCGAAAAGAGGTGGAATCACCGGCCAAGTGACCCAAAAACATGCTAGCGTACATGGGAATTTAACCCCGCCAGATCCCTATATTGGCAGTATAGGTTCGAAGACCAGGAGATATAAGGAGACCCATACCCGGCAAGCCGGACAGTCTCATCTCATGAGAGTTACGTGAACCTCCGCCCTTCCCTAAAGAAGGCATCACCGCTCATAGCTAGTCTATCGGTGCTCAGTATAAAGTTCCATTACATTCAACTCATACGTCATGGAAGCTGGCTTCTAGTATGAGGACATCATAGCTCAATAGATGATTTCTCATCTCATCATTAGTATTAAGTGTGTTAATCTCAATACTTTCATTAGAGTGTTCATAGAGACTGGTCTCTTCATTAACTTTACACTCTCATAGGTGAGTACGTTTTGGTAACATTTACTTAGGCTCATTTGAGATTGTTCTCATCTTTTACATTAGCCTCATATCATGTTGTCACCACATTCATTAACATTAGCACATTTACTCTTCATAATTACTCACCCCATTTTACGTGAATGTTCATTTCATCATATGCCAATATACTTGGCCATTTGTGTGTTTCACACTCTTACTTAACCCTTCTAGGGTTTCATCATTTCATTGTTCATTTCATCATTCAGCACATTACATCTTAGGTTCACTTCTTTAAACGTATGCTAGACTTATGAGTCTATACACACAAGCCATGAGGCTTCATTCATAATTCGTTAAGTGATTCATACATTCCTAAGATTATGTAGTACAAGACTTATGTATCTTGTATATATGCCAAGATCTTGATTTCGATCTAAGTAGGTGGCATTATTCTTGGATATTTTGTTCACGTATGACTTATGTATCAATACGGAAGTTTGGGCAAGGAAACCCAAGTTCGAATCACTTGGATAACATTTACATTTTTCATTGATTTTATTTTTAATCTCCATGACATTGGGACTCTAGATTGAACCCCAACATTAACATTGTATCTTAGTTTTCTACTTGGTTTTCCTCTTAATTGGCCGAAGGGTTGTGGGTTCGAACCCCACAACCCCTTTTTATTTTTCTTAAATCTCTTGTCCCATTTCGCCAAACCAAGAGGTTGTGGGATCAAACCCCCACAGCCTCTTTTATTTTTATTTATTTCGCTGGGAATTGGGAGGTTGTGGGTTCGAACCCCCACACCTCCTTATTTTTTTTAATTTCGCTAGAGGCTGTGAGGTGGTGGGTTCGAACCCCCACAGCCTCCTATTTTTTTTTTAATTAAATTCACTAGGCTAGGCGTTTTGGCAGTGAGGTTGTGGGATCGAGCCCCCACAGCCTCACTTTGTTTTCTTATTTAATTTGCCATTCTCCTTTCCACCTTGAGGTCGTGGGTTCGATTCCCACGCCTCACATTTTCTTTTCTTTATTTCTCTTCTTTCACTCGCTGCCTGGAGTCGTGGGTTCGATCCCACGCCTCCCATTCATTTATTTTTTTTTCCTCTCCTTTCCCAACCAGCAGCCGAGTTCGATTCCCCCAGCCCCATTTTTCATCTTTTTCTCGCGATTTACAGTAGCCAAAGGGTGAGGTCACAGGTTCGAATCCTGGTGGCCTCACCCCTTTAAAAATGTATTAAATTCCCAGATTCCAACCTTCTTTTTGACCGAAATTAAGGTACACCAAGCTGGAATTTTATTCATGATTTTTAGCTTCCTTTCATCAACCATTTCATGTTAGTTCCTTAGGGCATTTCACCAAGCATTTAGTGTATAGTTAGGTGTAGTTTAAGGGTTACATTAGTCAAGCGTTTTCACTCAAAATCAGTAACCTCACACCCCATATGAACATCACATTGTGTACAATTTTAGCACATAAAATACAAGGATTAACATGCCTTTACACATCTCCAAACAGTGACTAACTTCACTGCCACACGTTGCACACACACATCAATTTTTCACATGATTTCGATCAACATAATCAATATTCACAAAATTTCGAACATGCATACTTAAACATAAACATCACGAAAAAACATTTCATCCCTACTTTGTACCAGCAAACATACCTAACCTAAAATTCAATGGGATCTAGTGATAGGGACATGCAACGGGGAACAATCCTAGTTTTCGGAATGAATATCTTGAATCTTAAGGGGTCTCTTGGGAAAGGGACCAAGAGGAAAGAAACCCATACCTTAATTGATGTTCAAACGTAGAAGTTGCTGCCCAAAACCCTCTCCAAAAATCAGTCCAAGCCTCCTCAAGTTTCACCACCAACTCGACAGAATCTTCTCTTTGCCTTAACGTTTTTGGTTTGCTTGCTTTCTTAGATTTTTTTGTGAGTTCTTCAAGTGTGAAGAACTTTTGTTATATTCTCTGTTCTTCACGTTAATTTGGCAGAGAGAACAAGAGAGTTTTTGAGCGCGAAGAGGTGATAGACGTGAGAGAGTGAAACGTGTGAAGTTGTTTAGGATTAGAGGATGACTTAGTCAATTTAGGACTCTCCTTAACAAACAAAAATCTGATTTATTTAATTATACGTGAAAGGACCATTATGCCCTTACAAAAATCAGATTTTAATTGATAATCAAATCATCAATTCGTCGCTTCCAGTGGGGCTCGAACCCGAGTGACACCTTTTCGCGAAAATGGGTCACTTCGGGTCGACCCAACCCGAATTGATTCTTTAATTAAATTAATAATTAATTAATTAATTCCTTAGGGTAATTACAATATTACCCTTGGCCTGGAAAAGACCATTTTACCCCTGGACCCTCAAAACTCATGATTTCTTCTTTTTAAGTCCGATAAAGACTTCTTCGATTAAATCTTCATTTTCGAGAGCCCTAAATGGCTGGTTCCAACCTTTGCAAGCTCAATTAACTCCCCAAGTTAGTTGGCTTGGCCGTAGTAAGGGTCCTGAGGTCTGGTTCTACGCGTATCAATCCGTGTGAACCTTGGTCTAATCGCAAGAATTCTTAACACCTTAAGCATTTATCTTATTCATTTTTAGGGTTGTTACAATTGGTAAGTCCAAGTTCTCTTGGATGAGATCATTTTTTCTGAGATGGGTTTAACCTAAGTGGGGGATGATTATTTGAGTAGTAAGGTTTTTGATATCCCTATCTTTTCCTTCAATGCTTATTCATGCTTAAACGAAAAGGGTTCCTAGAAACTTGTTTATGTTACGGAGTCTTGCATATTGAGTATAAGTTGCATGTTCTCCATATGTTATGCATGTCTTAAATGACACTATTATATGCATGTTTTGAATAATTCATATTGCATGAAAATAGGATTTTGATAAATTGCATGTTTTTCATGTTGTTGTGAATCTTGATATGATAAATGTGCATTTGACTTCATGAAATGGCTTAATGAACATGGTTGATAACACTTTTAATGTGGTGGTGTTTTGGCCCAATTATGAGGTGTTGCGTTTTCCTTAAATAATAAAAGATAAGTCCCTTTGAAAAGATGTGATTTTTGTGGTTTGGGAAGTATGAATATATGCTCACTCTTGAAAAAGGGATGGTATGTATAACAAATATCATTTATGTGTGCCTATGAATCGTAACAATTTCCTAAATGATGCATGTTTATGAAAACTAGTGTTGTGCTAGAAATAGGAATTTTGTGAAACAACTTCCTAATGATGTGATGTGCATTGTGTGACCTACCATTTTCAATTCATTATTTCGGGAGTATGAGAATGCCTTGCTTAGAAATGGAGAAATTCTCCTTAATTAAGTTGACCTTTATGAAATGCTTGTATATGAACTTTATGATGACATGTGAGTGCATTAAGGAGAAGGAAGTTCCTCCTTGAACATAAGCACACATGGTGAAGATATGTATGTCCTTGATGGTGTTATGGCTAAATGATAAAGGTTTTTGTTGATCCACATTACTCATGATTCGTGTGCCTTTACTATAAGTTACTTATTTGCCTCTTGAGTTATAATGTTGAGCATGACTATGTGTGATTTAAAGGTTATGGCATATTGAGATTTTTGAAGAAATGAGAAATAAAGGATCATGTCATGATAAAGAGAAAAATGTTCATCCTATGAACTTGAGAAAGAGCTATGTGTCTTTGAGGAATTAGTAGTGAGTGAATGAAGTTTTTACTTGCTTGTGTTGCATTGAGTGCATGATAGTATGAAGTTGGTGTTCCTTGTAAGCTTGGTTCATTGACTATTATATGATGACATGTTGAATGATTTGAGATGATGTATGGGTCACTGAGTCCTTGAAAACGATTGAAAGTGTTTTAAGTGTCATTCGAGGATGAATGTTCCCAAGTAGGGGATTGTGTAAAAACCCTCAAAATGAACTAGGATGATCTAGATCCTCACATGTTCTTTCAGGGTTAATAAAATGTTAATGAAGTGTGTCACATCTTGTATAATTAATTTGAAGATGTTTGGAAGTCAAACGTCCAAGAACGACCAAGACGTTTGGAAACTAGTCGTGTTATGTGCTAGTGTGCCTTCACATGTTTTACGTGTATTTTTGTGTCTAAAATGATAGCAGATGACCCTAACGTCTATATGGACGTATTTAGGGTCTAAACTTACGCTCACGACTCCCCAAGGACCACCCTAAGGGTACTTTAGGAGGACCCAAAGATTGGCAAAATTCTGCCAAGGCAGTGTCAAACGACGCCTAGCAATCGACTGTAGCGACCCTCATAATGAACTAGGTTGAACTAGAGATTTGCAAGTGTTTCATGAGTTAATAATGTGTTAAAATAATGAATGTTAGTGTTTGAAGTCAGTTTGGTAAGTTTGGAAGTCTTACGTCAAGGGGCGACCAAGACGCTCAATGACTAGACGTCTATGCGCTTGCATATGTTTTTGTGTGCCTTTGTATGTTTAGGGAGTTGTTTGGGGTTCAAATTGATATAGGAGGACCCTAAGAATTATATGACCATTTTTAGGGGTTTAAAGTCCGGGTATGACTCTCCAAGGACCACCCTAAGGGTCCTTGAGGAGGACCCAAGATTTGGCAACAAAACTGCCAAAACAGTGTCAATCAACGAACCAAACAACGACCAGCCGACCAATTGACGTCTCGTTGACTTGGTATGTCGATTGGACCTTAAAGTCTGAAAGTTTTGGAGCTACAGAACCAAACCACGAGCCCTCATCAATGGTACATCAATCAAACGACGGTCCGTCGTTGATGAACGTCATTGGTGGCCTGCAAAAGCTTTTGTGATGCGGCCTTACTTGGGGTGTTTTAGTAAATTTACCCCAAGTCTTTTATGGATCATGGGCGTTTGTTTTAGGATTTGGGGTATTTTAAGTTAGTTTATACTCGTAGACATAGGTTAGAATTCAATTTTCAAAAATCAAAACCCCTCCCTCAAGAAAGACTCTCTCAAATTCCATAGAAGCTAGAACTCAAGGAAGGGCTAGAAGTGAAGGTTTTGGACGTTTTATTCACCAAAACTTCCTGGGTTTATTCACATTGAGGTATGCTAGTTCATCCTTGAACCTTTTTTCATTTAAGGACACATTCCAAAGACTTTTCAAAAATGGTTTCAAACTCCAGCTTCTTCTATCTTTAACTCTTAGCATGGGTCTTTGCATGAAAATGTTTTAATGATTGAGATATGTTGTTTTTAGTGTTAGTTGATTATTTTAATGTCAAAACCTCAATGAAACCATGCTCATGCATATTATCAACTTTTGGCTTATGAAGTCGGTTTGTTACATTTGAATAGATATTGTTAGAGTTGTATTTCTTTATGTTGTATTGCGAATAGCTACTTCCTTGTTGTTTATTATTATGATGATTTTTGTGAAAACTTTAGAAAAGGTGGCTAAGGCTTGAATGATAGGTAAGTTGACTTATGTAATTTAGTTCTTATTGAAGTAATCTTGAGTGGTATGGTCCATGTAATACTCCGAAAGTCGATGACCTAAACTAGAGCCTCACATGTTGGTCTAAGGTTTGTAACACTATTTGAAGGCCCAAAATAACGTATATAAATCATTTAGGAAGTTTTAGAGTCAAAACGTCAAGGCACGTCCATGACGTCTGGTGACTAGTGAAATAGGTGCTAGTGTACCTTGGCATACTTCATAGGGTTTTGGGAGTCGGAAATTAATGAAATTTGGTGGAAAGGTGTTAAACATGTATTAGAATGTGTTTAGGATCGAAATGTACAGGTACGACTCCCTAAGAACCACCCTAAGGGTCCTTGGAGTGGACCCTTCCAAATTGACCAAAACTGCCATTTTGTTAAGTGTCCATCGATGAGCCGTCGATGGCTACGTCGTTGAACACTTAGCCAAATGGATGAGGAAGGTCCACGAACCAGTCTCTGACACCATCGACGGACGTGAAATACAGTGGGTGCAGTGGGCGTTGACTGACCTACGGACCGTAGGTCGGGGTCTCGTAGGTCAGGTCTGGTTTCGCTGTGACGTTTTAAGTTGGGTATTTTTAATTAGTTAGTTGGTTGGTTTGTTAATTAAGGGTAGGGGTTGTGTCACATCCGGGGAGAACCCCCTAGACGTAACCGGCGTCCTCGTCCTCGTAGAGGACTAAGACTAGCCTCTTAACATTCGTCATTACATTTCATAGGTTAAAAAGTGCGGAAATTTAAAACTTTTCATACACATCTATATCATGAGGTTTACATAGACCTCTTGCTTACACATCATTTATACATATGGAGTTTACTTAGACTCCTTGCATAGTAACCTTACATAGGCTTCTACTTTTATGCCACATATACCATATACAAAAATATAGTCTAATAAGAAAGTCTCATATAAACCATCTAAAGTGGAATAGAACAATTCGGGCATAACCCTTACACAAATGTATAATTTCCACTTAAGGCTTACAACAATTTATTGAACAATAAGAGTGAAACAAATGTCTTCAGACTATAGCAAGTCACATAGGTAGAATGGGAGAAGACATCATCATCGGATCTGGAGGACCTACCCACACTTGGAAAAAGATATCCAAGCCTTCTTCAAAGTAGCCTCAATACTTCAACGGCCCACACCTACATTGTTTGGGAAAAGGGAAAGAATATGTGTCAGTACACCACTTGTACTAAGTATGGAAACATATGCACACATTAACTTAGAAATCATGCTAAAGGGGACATTTGTTCAAAACGATGCATAGTCACTTTGAAAAACCTTATGCACAACCAAGAACACGTATAAGACAATAATCATATATTCCATAAGGCAATAGCATATTCAACACAAGACCAACATCATCAAGTTAAGTCAAGTCAACATGTGTAATAGCATATTAGGACCCATATCCAAAGCAACTGCAACATCATGTTAACAAAGCATGTACAAGAGTTCATAACATTACAACATAATCAAGACCTTACCCATAACCCATTACCAAGATTACTAATGTAATGGCGAAGTGAAGCCCCATAACCCGACTCAACCAAGTAAACCAACCAAAGGATCACAAATAATGTCTAACTTCATAGAACATAGCATCATGATTATTCATCATCATATTTAGCAATATACACCATGTTCATAAGTTAAACCAACATCATATAGAATCAACAACATGTAAAGTCAACACATGCATATCATATACTTTATAAGAACATAAGAACATAAGAACATCCCCCTAGGACTTCCCTCAAATCAAACTAGTGCAATGTATAGGTAGAGTCCCGTAGCCGTACCTATACTAAGTCAAACCCCTTAAGTCCTCCTAATTAGAGTTCCCTTTATTACTTCATTTTACTTTCGGGAACACTTGCCTTTACCGACATAGACCAAATGAGCTAAATGTGGAATCCGATGTCATGAAACCCTACACCGAAAGAAGGTGGACTACTTGCCAAGGTAGTACCAAAACATGAACATATCATCTAGGTGGATCCACTAGCTAGTATTCCTATAGAGGAAACATAGTTCAAGAACTAGGAGACATGTTTGAGACCCTCTTTATGCCATTGGAATTATATCTCTATCTCATGAGTACAATAGTGAACCTACCTTACCTACTTGGGAAGAAACACTCCTCACTACTAGTTCACTCGGTCCTACGCTAGAGTCCCTTTTGAAATGTCTTTAAGTCTTTCTTTAACAATAATAACTTATATTAGACTAACCTTGTAACACTTCAAAAATATAAGATGTGTCGTTAAGCCTAACATAGGTATCATGAAGTCTAGACACTGTTTTTAAGGTTAGTTTAATGAATATAGGTCATTTAGGGAGTCTAGGAACCAAAACGTCCAAGAACGTCCATGACATTCGAAACTTGGTTGAAAGAGGTACTAGTCTGCCTTGGCCTATTTGACTAGTTTTTAAGAGTCGGAAATTAACAAAATTTGGTGAAAATGTGTGGAACATGTGTTAGATATGTTTCATGGTTGAAACGTCTGGGTACGACTCCCCAAGGACCAAACCAAGGTCCCTTGAGGAGGACCCCTGCAGGATGAGGTAACACTTCCTGGGCAGTGTGCATCGATGGAACAAGGAACGACTCGTTTATGGAATGACGGGGCATCGATTCCACCGTCGTACCACAGTTAGACAATTTGAGGAATCCCTCGCCTACACAAGTCTCCGAACTCATCGACGAAGTGCAGGACGGAGGGGGGGTCTGTCCGTTGACTCATGGCGGCCCATCGACGGGGTCTCGTCTGTGAGGGCTGGTAAGTTTCCTGCACGTTTTAAATTAAGTACATTAATTAGTTAGGGGGTTTAGGCGGTTAATTAAGGGATTAATGGGGACTAATTAAGTTAGTTAGTCACCCATATAAAGTCCCAAACCTCTTCAATCTAAATAGAACTCAAAAACAAATTACTCTATCTTCTCTCTTCTTTCTCTCTCTATTGGAAGACTCCATTGGAAACTAAGTCTAGGAGGTGAATTGGGGGCTGGAAAATGGTGGATTCATCTTCAAATCCTCACCAAAACGTTGAGGTATGGGATCTCTTCACCTTTGAGGCCTCTTTCCTCAAAGGGTTCATTCAAAGTGTTTTCAAATCCAGAGTTTTCAAATGTGTTTCATCCAATTACGAATTTGAAGTTATGAATTGAGTTGTTGATGGGTTATTTAGGTTATATTTACTAGATTAACATGTATTTTAACTTGATTATGGTAATTGTTGATGGTCTTTCCTAAATTGAAGAACATGATCCTAAGTCCCTAACCCTAGGTTGTGATCTTGACTTGTATTGTATATTGTTCATTCAATTGACTAGTTTAAGGGTTGAATTACTACTAGATGTTGTTGTTATGCTAATTATGAATGAATTAGGGTGATGTATAGTCTTTCATACTAGTTCTTTAGAAGTGATTTAGGTTATGATGAATTGACTTAATCCTAAGCTTTGATCTATTATAGTATTGTGATGTAATGATTCTTTTAGCCTTGTGATTATACTGGTTATTGAATTGTGGTGACTTGATGACCTAATTGAGTTGAACTAAGGGTGGATGGTAATACCTTGATGATGAATTGTGAAGGAGACTTGGTAAGTCTTGTGATCCCTATACTTTGCTTCACTTATGATTAATGGTGATTAAGTCATGATGATCGTGTTGAAGTATGCCTTGTTTAGGATTGATAGGGTGGTATAGTCTTGAATTGAAATGTCTTGCTTATGGTTGTGAGGTTGATTAAGATGTAAGTTTATAAGGATGGTGATGATTACCAATGTGCCTTATTATGAAAGAGTATGTAATGCATTAACCTTACTTATTTGGATTGGGATGAAAGGATTATACTCATGCAATTGTTATTGACCTATTATGATGATGATTATACAAGGGCTAGACCCTATGACCTAAACAAAGTGATGGTTGATAAATAAAGATTAGTGACATTTCAATAAGGGACTTAGCTTAGCACCGAGTGATCTTGTATGTGAGAGGGTGACAATTTCCCACATAGGGAAAGTAGGGTTCACTACGGTTCTCACGGGGTGGATAGCCTCATGACCCAAATAGGGTGTAGAGTGATGTTTCCAATGTTGCCCCAAGTTCCATAACTATGCTTCCACCATAGGAATACAAGATAGTGAATCCACCTAGATACTACGTTTCATGTTAGGTTCTATCTTGGCCGGTAGACCACCTTCCATCGGTGTAAGGTTTTATGACACCGGATTCCACATTAGCTCATGTGGTCTATGTCGGTTAAGGCAAGTCTTCCCTAAACAAAAATGAAGAAATGATGTATAGACTAACTAAAGTGATTTGAGGGGTTTAACTTAACTTAGGTAGGGGTATGGAACTCTACCTATGCCTTAGACTAGTTTTGCCTTGATAAGAGCTTTAGGAGGTTAATATTATGTATATAAATGATGTTAAATGTAGTTGACCTTATTATGATGCTTATGATGCTTATGAATATGTAATTGCTCTTTATTGCTAAAGTATGAACTTATATGTACATTGAAGGCTATGTTAGGTGAAGTGAGTTACTAATTATGGATCTTATTGGGTTACTTGATTGAGTGACGTCATGGGGCTTTGCTTAGTCATTGCACTTGTTGACGTTATGAGGATTATGACTAGTTGTGTTGCTTTACTAGTTACATGATGAACTCTTATTCATGATTGTGATGTTATTACTTGGTGATAGAGTTAAAGGAGGTTATGGGTTCAAGTATGTTCGTGTGCATATAGCTTATTTGATTTGTTGAACATGTCTAAATTATTGGTATAATTGTTGATTGTGCATAGGTCCTTGAAAAGGTAAAATGGCATGATTTAACTAAATGTCCCTTTTTAGCATGTTTAGTTGCTATATGTGCATATGGTCTCATACATAGTACATGTGGCGTACTAACCCCATTTTCTCCCTCTTTCCCAAACATTTTAGGTTCCGAACGTTGAGGTTTCATTCGAGGCGATCTAAAAGGAGGCTTGGATATTCTCTCTCATCCAAGTGGTAGGTCCTCATTTGACCGAGGACGATGCTGATATTCTAACAACAGATTTGCTTAGATATTAAGACACTTATGTTTACTCTATCTTTCCTTTGAGAACAAGTTGTATAAAGCCTATATGTGTGTTTTAATTTTATTGTTGTAGGGATATGCCCAAGTTGATATTGTCATTATAGATGGTTATGAGATGAGACAGATTTTATGACTCTAATTCTATCTTATATATATATATATATGTGAAATAAAAGTAGAACACTAAGTAATCTTCTTATACGAAGGGTCTATTATACTCGATAATAATACTATTACGTGTATGTAGAGGTCTATGTAATCCTCCAATTATATATGGTTAAATTTTTTAAATTCTTCCGTATTTTTGACTTGTGAATGCGATGATGAAAACTAAGGGGCTAGTCTTAGTCCTCAAAGAGGACGACGACGCCGGTTACGTCTAGGGGGTAAACCCTTATGTGACAAACTTGGTATCATAGCATGAGGTTAAGTATCCTTGATAACGATGTCTCTCTCTACCACGTCTATGTAGATTTGTACTCATAATTGTGAAGCGCGCCACACTTATGGATAGAAATCTATGTGATGCTTAGTAATCTCTCTCTTTTTCTTGGAAATCCAATGTCATGCCTCTAGAGTAACTCTTATTTGATTTCACCTAAACCTTGTACTTTGGTTATAGGAAATGAATACTCGGAGGAATGTGGAAAGAAGGCTAGAGGAGGAGATTGCTCCTCCCCGTGTTGATCAAGATCCTCCACTTGAAGAGGAGGTTAATGTTGAACAAGTTCCGTCCAATCCTCCAACCTTGACAGATGGAGACACAGGGGCTGCCCTTCTCCAATTGGCCCAAGCCGCTACTCTTCAATCTCAAGCTATGACGGCCCAAGCCAATCGGGAGATTGCACCTCGAGCCCCTCAACAAGTCTCTACCATGGTATCTCATCTAAGGGACTTCACTCGGATGAACCCTCCTACTTTCCATGGGTCTAGGGTGGATGAAGACCCCCAAGAGTTCATCCATGAAGTTTATAAGATACTCTTTGCAATGGGGTTAAGCACTAGTGAGAAGGCTGAGTTGGCCACATATCAACTCAAGGATGTGTCTCAAACTTGGTATGTTCAATGGAAGGATAATCGGCCTCTTCGGGGTGGACCGGTAACTTGGGAGATTTTCAAGAAGGCATTCCTTGACAGGTTCTTTCCAAGGGAAATGAGGGAAGCTAAAGTGGTGGAATTCATCAACCTTCGTCAAGGAGGGATGAGTGTTCTTGAGTATTCTATGAAATTTACTCAATTGTCAAAATATGCTCCTTCTTTGGTTTTCGATCCTAGAGATGAAATGAGCCGCTTTGTGATGGAGGTGTCGGATGATTTACAAGAAGAGTTTCATTCGTCTATATTACATGACAACATGAACATCTCTCGTCTTATGGTGCATGCTGGGCAAGTGGAAGAGGCAAGGGCTAGGAGGAAGACTAGAGATGCTAAGAGGGCAAGGTCCTTTGAAGGTGGTTCTTCTAAGAGTAGGCTTGAGATTCAAGACAAGCCTAGGTTCAAAAAGAGGTTCTCTAATCAAGTTCCAACCAAGTTCCCTAAGGCTCGTAATGAAAGGGGTGCAAACCCTAAGCCTCAAAAGGGAAAAGATACTACATTACCAAATGAGAAGCCATCTTGTGGTTAGTGTGGAAAGAAGCATTTTGGTGCTTGCCTCATAGGGACGAACAAGTGCTTTGGTTTTGGGAAAGTTGGGCACAAGGTTCGAGATTGCCCTAACTTGAAGGGCCAAGACAAGAGTGGTCAAACTCAAGCAAGTGGTTCAAATGAGGATCCAAAGAAGAACCACTTTTATCCTCTCCGCTCTATGGGTGAGCAAGAGACCTCTCCCGACGTAGTCACCAGTATGTTAAAAGTCTTTTTTATTGATGTCTATGTTTTACTTGACCCGGGAGCCACTTTGTCTTTCTTTACACCTCTTGTAGCTAAAAAGCTTAATACTTTACCCGATATTTTGCATGAACCCTTTCTAATGTCTACTCCGATGGGTGAGTCGGTAGTTGCAAAGAGGGAATATAGGAATTGTCCTATCATGTTTCCCAATAGAGTTTCTAATGTTGATCTAGTAGAACTAGATATTCTTGATTTTGATATTATTTTGGGTATGGATTGGTCGCATTCTTGTTTTGCCACTATTGATTGTAGGACAAGGGTTGCGAGATTTAATTTCCAAAATGAACCCATTGTTGAGTGGAAGGGGGAAGTTCTATTCCTAGAGGTCGTATCATTTCTTGTTTGAAAGTTTGTAAAATGATCTCTAAGGGCTGCCTTTATCATATAGTGAGAATCCAGATCTTGACTCCGAAATTCCTCCTATTGAGTCGGTCCCCGTAGTAAGTGAATTTCCGAAGGTTTTCCCTAATGACCTTCCCGATATTTCTCCCAAACGGGAAATTGATTTTGGTAATGATTTGCTACCTGAAACAAACCCCATTTTGATTTTTCCTTATCAGATGGCTGCAACCGAATTAAAGGAATTGAAGGCACAACTCAAGGATTTACTAGACAAGGGTTTCATAAGGCCTAGGATATCGCCAAAGGGTGCTCCAGTTTTGTTTATAAAGAAGAAACATGGGTCCTTGAGAATTTGTATCGACTACCGCCAACTCAACAAGGTCACAATTAAGAATAAGTATCCTCTCCCTCGGATTGACGACTTGTTTGATCAACTCCAAGGGGCAAGCTACTTTTCCAAAATTGACTTGAGATCAGGGTATCACCAACTTAGGGTGAGAGGTGAGGATATACCAAAGACGGCATTCTGAACTAGATATGGGCACAATGAGTTCTTAGTTATATCCTTTGGTCTCACTAATGCTCCGGAGGCATTTATGGACATAATGAATAGGGTGTTTTGAAGTTACCTAGATTCTTTTGTCATTGTTTTCATTGACGACATCTTGGTATATTCGAAAAATGAGAGTGATCACATGGGTTATTTGATGGTGGTATTGCAAACCCTTAAAGAGCATCAGTTGTTTGCCAAGTATAGCAAATGTGAGTTTTGGTTGAGGTCGGTAGAATTTCTTGGTCATATTATCTAGTGAGGGAGTTGAGGTTGATCCAAGGAAGACAAAGGCGGTAAAAAATTTGCCTAGACCATTGACTCCAACCGACATTAGGAGTTTCTTGGGTCTAGCGGGTTACTATTGGAGGTTTGTGGATGATTTTGCGTCCATAGCATGTCCCTTGACTACGTTGACTCAAAAGAGTACAAAGTTTGAGTGGTCGGAGGCATGTGAAAAGATCTTCCAAATCTTGAAAGATAGGCTTACTTCTGCTCCGGTGTTGACCTTACCGGAGGGAACAAAGGGTTTCGTTGTGTCTTATGATGCATCATGTGTGGGTTTGTGGTGTGTACTTATGCAACATGGGAAGGTTATTGCCTATGCTTCTAGGCAACTTAAGGTGCATGAGATGAACTATCCCACTCATGACCTTGAGTTAGCGGCCGTGGTGTTTGCTTTAAAATTTTGGAGGCATTATTTGTATGGTGTCCATGTTGATATATTTACCGATCATAAAAGTCTCCAATATGTGTTTACCCAAAAAGAGTTGAATCTCCGACAAAGAAGATGGATAGAGTTGTTGAAAGACTATGATATGAGTGTTCTCTATCACCCCGGCAAGGCCAATGTGGTAGCGGATGCTTTAAGCCATTTGACTATGGGTAGTGTGTCTCACATTGAAGAAGCCAAAAAGAACCTAGTGAAGGATGTTCATAGGTTGGATAGGTTGGGTGTGAGATTGGAAGGTTCTCCAAATGGTGGTGTGATGGTCCATCATAACTCCGAATCATCTTTGGTTGTTGAGGTGAAGTCTAAACAACACCTTGATAAACCATTAATGGAGATGAAAGAATCGGTTCTTGGAAAGGTAAATGAGTCATTCTCCTTAGGGGGATGGTGTTTTGAGATATCAAAGGCGGTTATGTGTTCCTAATATTGATGATTTGAGGAACCGTATCCTTGAGGAAGCTCATGGGTTCCACTATTCCATTCATCCGGGGTCAACAAAGATGTATCATGACCTTAGGGAGGTGTATTGGTAGGAAGGTTTGAAAAGGGACATAGCGGAGTTTGTTGCTAAGTGTCCAAATTGCCAACAATTCAAAGCCGAGCATATAAAGCCGGGTGGCTTACTACAAGAAATCCAAATTCCTACTTGGAAGTGGGAAGAGATCAATATAGATTTTGTGGTAGGTTTACCTAAGACTCAAAAGCAATATGACTCCATATGGGTGGTGGTTGATAGGATGACCAAGTCCGCTCACTTTATTCTCATCAAGTCTACTTATTCGGCGGAAGATTATGCTAAGATCTTCATGGATGATATTGTGTGTCGCCATGATATTCCGTTATCCATCATATCGGATAGTGGTGCACAATTCACATCTAGGTTTTGGAGGTAATTTCAAGAAGGGTTGGGTACTAAGGTGAAGTTGAGTACCGCTTTTCATCCCCAAATGGATGGTCAATCGGAACGTGCTATTCAAACCCTTGAGGATATGCTTAGAGCTTGTGTCATCGATTTCAAAGGGAGTTGATATAAGCACTTGCCTTTGGTAGAGTTTGCTTATAATAATAGTTTCAATTCATCCATTTCCATGGCTCCCTATGAAGCCTTGTATGGCAGGAGGTGTAGGTCTCCTATTGGGTGGTTTGAAGTCGGTGAGTCTTCGATTCTTGGTCCCGATTTGATTTATAAGACTTTGGAAAAAGTTCATATTATAAGAAATCACTTGCAAACTGCCTATAGTCGGCAAAAGTCTTATGCCGATCATAGGAGGAGGGATCTTGAGTTTGAAGAAGGTGATAAGGTGTATTTGAAAATTTCACCTATGAAAGGAGTTGTTAGATTTGGCAAGAAAGGGAAGTTAAGTCCTCGTTATGTGGGTCCCTATGAAATCTTGAAAAGGGTTGGTAAGGTTGCCTATGAGTTGAGGTTGCCTAGTGAATTGGCTTCAGTTCATCATGTTTTTCATGTTTCTATGCTTAAGAATTGTGTCGGTCATCCCGAGTCCATTCTTCCTATTGAGGGTCTTGGTGTCAAGGATAACCTCTCTTATGAGGAGGTTCCGGTTCAAATCCTTGATAGGCAAGTGAAAAGGTTGAGGAACAAAGAGGTGGTGTCCGTAAAAGTGTTATGGAAAAATCACCTAGTTGAAGGTGAAACATGGGAGGCCGAGGCCGACATGAAGTCCCGTTACCCTCATCTTTTTGATAATTAAGGCTAGTCAGTCTTTCTAATAATATAAATATGACTAGAAATTGAAGTTTCTTGATTTTTGGGCGAAGATTTGCAAAAGTTACATTTTTGAAATCCTTACAGTGAGGGTACAATGATTTTGCCCTTAAATTTGAAATTTTTGCTTTTGGCTTGTTGTGAGTTATGTTGTTCTTTTTGACATGATTGAGTCCTTATGTAACATTCCAGAAAATTACCTGTCTAGTCAAGATCCTAGTAGGTTTTTAATATTGCGTATAGGGATACATAGGCATCTTAATGCCCAATATTGAGAAATATTGGGCATATTAGAGAATATTGGCTTAAGGGTGTTAGCCAAATTTATGTATTAACAAGTACTTAAAATATAATCATTTTTGTTTAAGAATTGTACCTGAAATGAAGACCCTAAGCTAAAATAACTATATTCTTCACATATTCTTCATATTCACACATAAGGTACTAGGCATCCAAGTGTCAAACCTAGTACCATAGCACATAACTATTTTAAATGATCATGTAGATTAAGCAGTGCCCAAGGACATAGTGAGGATCCTTGGGACAATAAGTGAACATTCCAAATGAACTTTCCAGAATAGTTATATAGGAAAGTGCACGCAACACACGTGCAAGCACATGTGCAAACGGCCAAGAGACAAGATAACCGATTCGGTTAAGGGAGGTTGGGGAGAGGCGCGCATCCGAGTCAGCCCACGTGAGGCCAAGCTCCCTAACCGGTCCTAGACCCTAACTAACTGACCTAACTAAATAACTCACCTAGGACAGATAAAAAATAGCTAACTAAGGGACCCGACAACCTAAGACCTTGTCGGGTGACACCAAATCGTGTAACTAACTAAGAGACATCCTAGTAGCTAACCTAGGATGGTCCAAAGGGTTGATTATGGTCCTAAAAAATTAGGGGTACTTTAGTAATTACCCTAGGTTACTTAATTAATTAAATTAGAAACTTAATTAATTAATTTAATTGGTCAAAACCGAAACCACTAAGTAATTTTCAGATTTTGGTTAAGTCAAGTGTTCTTCTATTCCTAGTCAAATTAGGAGGAGCGTTTTGGTAATTAGATAATTAAGTTATTTTAGTTAAGTTATATAGTCTAAGTTGAATTAGTTAACATTCAGTTCTTCAAGACTTAAACTCACGTTATTCATCGAAACTAGGGTTGTTCCCAACGAATCGCATGTTCATCTCCCTAGTTCTCCCGATTTCCAATTCTTGTAGTATATATAATGTAAATCTCGATGCATGTTGTTTGTATGTGGTGATAACTGATAATTATGTGTATGTTTAGTGATTTTTATGTCGAATGAAAACCTACATGTTAGATCCTCATACTTAGGGTGTTATTTACATGAACGCTAAATGTTGTAAATCCTACTTGTGTTCGAGAAGATGAAATTGTTATAAGTTGTTCGTTGAATTGTTTCATAGGCTAATCAAAGGTTAAAGTTGGCTTGTTAACATGTTATATTACTATAATGTATTTATGAAGTAATTGGATTGGCTAGTGATAATATTATGACAAGTATATAGTTAAATTGTGATTTATGCCAACAAATTGGCTAACAGAACTATGTCCAATCATATTACTTCCAAATCATGTAAATTCATACTAATCTCTACATCAATGAACTCATAACATAGGGTATACCAATCAATGGGACAAGTCCCAACATACCCTATCCACACAAACTTGTGAACGTAATAGCATTGTATAAGTAGTTATAACTTTCATAAAGAATCGTACAAGACTATCAAATAACGTTGAACAAGTTAAGGTGAGTAACAAGATAACTAAAAGCTTAAGTTATGAAATTGACCTAATATAGAGTGTTAAAATAAGTGAGACAAGTCTCAATTACACTTAATCAATTATGTCAAAGATACTCACATAAGAGGGTGCTAGCGTCCGTGAGACAAGTCTCACTCGCACCATGATGATAATGTAAGACTTAAGTTCATATTCATCAAGTACAGAAAGGGATGACCAGTCATCCATAGAGTTAAGTAAACCTCATATCTAGAAACAAGCTTCCATAATGTTTGAGTCATCTCTAAAAGATAATAAAGTAAAATAGATCTGAGCTTAACACTGATAGACTAGCAATGAGCTTGTGCCAGCACATGTAAGCCTCATGAGATGAGATCACCACCCAGGTGGACCAGGGTCTCCGTACGTCTCCTAGTCTTCGAACTATGTTTGCCAGCATAGGGGTACTAGCTATTGAAAGCCTCCACCTAAGAATGCTACCAGTAAGTTTCACTTTGGCTAGTGATTCCACCTCTTTTCGGTGTGGGTAAGACACCGGATTTCATGTTTATCTCACATGATCTATGTCGGTTAATCAAGAAAGTATTCAGTTCACTATATACGTGAACCCCTCTTTTCGGTGTGCGGAAGACACTAACTCGATCTCACCTTAGCCGGTGAACCCCCCATTTCGGTGTGGGGTAGACACAAAACTTGGTTCACCTTAACCGGTGAACCAAACCTTTTCGGTATGGGAGAGACATTGGATTTCATGTTAGCTCGCATGATCTACTTCTGTTAATGCTAAAAAATTCTTTAAAGAAAGTAAGAAAGATGAAAGTAGCATGTTCAAAGTGAACAACAGATCAAAGAAGTATAAACGTAAGTTCAAAGTGAGCTAAGTAAGCAAGAGCTTAAGAATGTCAATCATTAGTGTTTGATAAGAATAAAGTCTTAACAAGTTAGTGGTTTATGCCAATATTGGAGTATGAATACATGCCTCAAATATAATTATAGGTTAACAACCAATTAATGGGCATAGCCAATAAAGATTGGCTTATAAATATATTCATCCCCATTTAACAAGAATAAAGAAATCTAACTTGTAAGTAATGTAGCCAAATCATCTCCTTAGTCTTGTGAATTACTTACTCGATTCATTGTAGGTATGGGAATATAATGAATCATTGCACTTGTAAGTAAAACATAGGATAAAAGGAGATCATTGAACTACACAACAAGAAAAACAAAAGACTAAAAAATAATCTAAGTCTGAGAATAGGAGCTCTCGGTCTAAGAGGATCAAAATAATAAACTTTTGTTTAAGTTGTTCTAAAATTATGTTCCTGATTCCAAGGTATTATGTTCATATAGAAAATGAGTTGTGTGCCTGAATTGCATGAGAACATGTCATATTCATATCATAAATCACAAGTAATGATTTAAGAAAGTAAAGTTAATTAACTTTCCAGAAACGACATGTTGCTTTAGGAAGAGCTTTCCTTGATCATGCATAGTCCTTATGTGTTTATGTGCATACACCATTACTTAGTACAAGTGTGTACTAACACCATATATTATTACTATATTTATAGGCGCAGGTTCGAAAGAAGATTGAAGATTTGACGAAGTAGTTTGGATTAGCGATCTCCAGACTTTGTAGGTCGTCTTGAGTTTGAGGATGCTACATTTATTATTCTAGCTTAGTACATTAGATATAGCTACTGCAGATAGTGCCTAGCATTTCAATTCAAAAATTTGTTCAAGCGTTTGTAATAAGGCCGATTGGCAAACTGTTATTATTATTATTACAATCATTTATTTCAATTGTTTTATCTTTAATAGATGGTTGTATAGTTTAAGCTATTAGAATATCACTCTTATACAGTACTATATGAAGTCTATGTATACTTTGAAAAGTATTAAAAAGTTTTAAATGTTTCGCAAATTTAACTGTATGATTTGATGAAATCTAAGAAGAGGCTTGTCTGCGACCTCTGAGAGGTTAACGACGCTGGTCATATTCGGATTCCAGAATCCGAGTGTGACACCTTATTAAGTAGTGTATATCATGTTGATGAGTTGAACTTCATTATAATTGACTCATGTGTGTCATGTTGAGCTCATGTTGTTGTTGTGAGAAGGAAATGCCTCATGAAGTAATGTTTGAGTCTCATAGTTGGTAATTGAAGTTTTTAATTGCCTTGATTGAAATGATATGTATTATGTTGTATTCGATTGATGTTGGTTGGGCTGCTAGTCTTGAGTCGATTCCTTCCTTTAAAAGAATTTTGTGTCATTCGGGGACGAATGTTTCTTAGGGGGGGATAATGTAACACTTCAAAAATACAGGATGTGTCGTTAAGCCTAACATAGGGTTCATGAAGTCTAGACACTGTTTTTAAGGTTAGTTTAATGAATATAGGTCATTTAGGGAGTCTAGGAACCAAAATATCCAAGAACGTCCATGACGTTCGAAAGTTGGTTCAAAGAGGTACTAGTGTGCCTTGGCCTATTTGACTAGTTTTTAAGAGTTGGAAATTATCGAAATTTGGTGAAAATATGTTATTAGAGATGTTTGATGGTTGAAACGTCTGGGTACGACTCCCCAAGGACCAACCAAGAGCCCTTGAGGATGACCCCTACAGGATGAGGCAACACTTCCTGGGCAGTGTGCATCGACGAATAAGAAATGGATCGTTTGTGGAATGACGAGGCATCAATGCCACCGTCGTCCCAAAATTAGCCAATTTGAGGAAGCCCTCAAATGCACAAGTATCTGAACTCATCGACGAATTGCAGGACGGAGAGGGGGTCTGTCCGTCGACTCACAGACGGCCCGTCGATAGGGTCTCGTCTGTGAGGGCTGGTAAGTTTCGTTTACATTTTAAATTAAGTCCATTAATTAGTTAGGGGGTTTAGGCGGTTACTTAAGGGATTAAGAGGGACTAATTAAGTTAGTTAGTCACCCATATAAAGTCCCCAACCCCTTTAATCTAATTAGAACTCAAAAACAAATTACTCTATCTTCTATCTTCTCTCTCTCTATTGGAAGACTCCATTGGAAGCTAAGTCTAGGAGGTGAGCTTGGGGCTGGAAAAGGGTGGATTCATCTTCAAATCCTCACCAAAACGTTGAGGTATGGGATCTCTTCACCTTTGAGACCTCTTTCCTCAAAGGGTTCATTCAAGGTGTTTTCAAATCTAGAGTTTTCAAATGGGTTTCATCCAATTACGAATTTGAAGTTATGAATTGAGTTGTTGATGTGTTCTTTAGGTTATATTTACTAGATTAACATGTATTTTAAATTGAATATGGTAATTGTTGATGGTCTTGCCTAAATTGAAGAACATGATCCTAAGTCCCTAACCCTAGGTTGTGATCTTGACTTATATTGTATATTGTTCATTCAATTGACTAGGTTAAGGGTTGAATTACTACTACATGATGTTGTTATGCTAATTATGAATGAATTAGGGTGATGTATAGTCTTTCATACTAGTTCTTGAGAAGTGATTAAGGGTATGATGAATTGACTTAATCCTAAGCTTTGATCTATTATAGTATTGTGATGTAATGATTCTTTTAGCCTTGTGATTATACTGGTTATTGAATTGTGGTGACTTGATGACCTAATTGAGTTGAACTAAGGGTGGATGGTAATACCTTGATGATGAATTGTGATGGAGACTTGGTAAGTCTTGTGATCCCTATACTTTGCTTCAATTATGATTAATGGTGATTAAGTCATGATGATTGTGTTGAAGTATGCCTTGTTTAGGATTGATAGGGTGGTATAATCTTGAATTGAAATGTCTTGCTTATGGTTGTGAGGTTGATTAAGATGTAAATTTATAAGGATGGTGATGATTACCAAGATGCTTTATTATGAAAGAGTATATAATGCATTAACCTTACTTATGTGGATTGGGATGAAAGAATTATACTCATGCAATTCCTATTGACCTATTATGATCATGATTATACAAGGGCTTGACCCTATGACCTAAACAAAGTTATGATTGATAAATAAAGATTAAAGACATTTCAATAGGAGACTTAGCTTAGCACCGAGTGATGTTGTATGTGAGAGGGTGACATTTTCCCACATAGGGAAAGTAGGGTTCACTACGGTTTTCACGGGGTGGATAGCCTCATGACCCAAATAGGGTCTAGAGTGATGTTTCCAATGTTGCGCCAAGTTCCATAACTATGCTTCCACCATATGAATACTAGCTAGTGAATCCACCTAGATACTACGTTTCATGTTAGGTTCTATCTTGTCCGGTAGACCACCTTCCATCGGTGTAAGGTTTTACGACACCGGATTCCACATTAGCTCATGTGGTCTATGTCGGTTAAGGCAAGTCTTTCCTAAACTAAAATGAAGAAATGATGTATCGACTAACTAAAGTGATTTGAGGGGTTTAACTTAACTTAGGTAGGGGTATGGGACTCTACCTATGCCTTGCACTAGTTTTGCCTTGATAAGAGCTTTAGGAGGTTAATATTATGTATATAAATGATGTTAAATGTAGTTGACCTTATATGATGATTATGATGCTTATGAATATGTAATTGGTCTTTATTGATAAAGTATGAACTTATATGTACATTGAAGGCTATGTTAGGTGAAGTGAGTTACTAATTATGGATCTTATTGGGTTACTTGATTGAGTGACGTCATGGGGCTTTGCTTAGTCATTGCACTTGTTGACGTTATGAGGATTATGATTAGTTGTCTTGCTTTACTAGTTACATGATGAACTCTTATTCATGATTGTGATGTTATTACTTGGTGATAGAGTTAAAGGAGGTTATGGGTTCAAGTATGTTTGTGTGCATATAGCTTAATTGATTTGTTGAACATGTCTAAATGATTGGTATAATTGTTGATTGTGCATAAGTCCTTGAAAAGGTAAAATGGCATGATTTAACTAAATGTCCCCTTTTTAGCATGTTTGGTTGCTATATGTGCATATGGTCTCATACTTAGTACATGTGGCGTACTAACCCCATTTTCTCCCTCTTTCCAAAACATTTTAGGTTCTGAACGTTGAGGTTTCATTCGAGGCGATCTAAAAGGAGGCTTGGATATTCTCTCTCATCCAAGTGGTAGGTCCTCATTTAATCGAGGACGATGCCGATATTCTAACTACGGATTTGCTTAGATATTAAGACACTAATGTTTACTCTATCTTTCCTTTGAGAACAAGTTGTATAAAGCCTATATGTGTGGCTCACTTTTATTGTTGTAGGGATATGCCCAAGTTGATATTGTCATTCTAGATGGTTATGAGATGACACGGATTTTATGACTCTAATTCTATATTATATATATATGTGAAATAAAAGTAGAAGACTAAGTAATCTTCTTATATGAAGGGACTATTTATACTCGATAATAATACTATTACGTGTATGTAGAGGTCTATGTAAACCTCCAATTAGATATGGTTATAAGTTTTAAATTCTTCCGTATTTTTGACTTGTGAATGCGATGATGAAAACTAAGGGGCTAGTCTTAGTCCTCAGAGAGGACGACGATGCCGGTTACGTCTAGGGGGTAAACCCGGATATGACAAACCCCTTGTATAGTCATAGTCATTAGCTCAATAGGAATTTCATGAGAACATCCTTTCAATACAACCCTCATATGTGAGATTAACACATTATCATCATCATGTCATAGTAAGGCACATTGGTAATTCATAACCAACCTTATATCATTACATATTAATCATAATCTCATAATCCACATGATCAAGACATTTCAATTGCATCATCATACCAACACCTAATTAATCTAATCATAAGATAAGCTTCAATTGAACTTCGTCATCAAGTACAAGCCATCACCATTGAAGTAAAGGTTAAAGATCACTAAGTCTTACCAATTCTCCTTCAAAAGCCATCATCTATGGTCTTAACATCAAGCAACCAATTTAATCCAATAAAGGTCTAATAGCATCAAATCATAGCAATTAACACAATAACTAAGTGAATTGCATCAACACTAATCAATTCAACACTAGTTCATAACTCAGGGTTAGGGAATTGGGGTCAATTCATCACCTCTTCCACATACTATGTTTAACATCAAGAACTACCATAATTTAACAATAATACATCAAAATATAACCATACTAATCATTAGAAATCAATAATAATATAATTTGAAAGATTAATTTTTTATTAGGAAGAAACCCATGTTCAATTCATCTTTTGGAAATCAATTTTGAAAGAACCCTTTGGGGAAAGGAATCCCAAAGGTGAAAGGTTCCCATACCTTTTTAATCCTTGAAGATTGATGGAGAAAAATGATGTTCTTGAATCCCTAATGTCTTTGACCTTGGTCTTCTATGGAGTATTCTTTGGGAGAGAGAAAGTAGAGAGAAGAAAGAGTGATTTGAGTTTGGGAATTGTGGGTGTTGGGTTTGTTTAATTAATCTTAGGTCTTTATATAGGTCCTTAATTAACTTAATTAGACCTACTTTAACCCTTAATTAAACAACTAACCAACTAACCAACTAACTAATTAAATGAATCTCACTTATAACGCCCAGCCAAAACAAGACTTGACCTACGAGACCCTGACCTATGGTCAGTAGGTTAGTGGACGGCCCCTACACCCACAGTCCTGCAGGTCCTTCGATTGGGTCAGAAAACTTGTTTTTTTCCTCTTTTGGATTTTGTCTAAGTGTAAAACGATGGCGCCATCAACGCCCCGTCATCCAGACGACGGTCCGCCGTTTGGCAACCGTAGATGGATACTGTCCACACTGCCTAAATCTGCAGATTTGGGTCAAATGCAAGGGTCATCTCCAAGCACCCTTAGGGTGGTCTTTGGGGAGTAGTACCCGGACGTTTCAACCCTAAACGCGCTCTAAAACTAGTTTGAGACCATTCCACCAATTTTCATTAATTTGTAACTCCTAAAACACAGTGAAATAGGCTAAGGCACACTAGCACCTCTTTCACAAATCTCCAGACGTCATGGACGTTTCTTGACGTCTTGACTCTAAAACTCCCTAAATGGATTATAAACATTATTTTAGGTCTTATAACAATGTTTCAAGTCTTATATACTCATATGAGGCCCTATATTACGTCTTGGACTTTCGGAGTGTTACATGGTGTCTAATTAAGTTAATTAAGGAAATATATAAAGACCTAACCTTCATTAATCTAACCCAACACCCAAAATTTCCCAAAATTCAAACCTATCTTCCTTCTCTCTACTTTCTCTCTCCCCAAAGAAGACTCCATATAAGACATTGGTCAAGGGGCTTAGGGCTGCAAAAACTTCACTTTAGATCTATCAATCTTCAAGGATTAACAAGGTATGGGAACTCTTTTGTAACACTCTGAAAGTACAAAACCGAATCTAGAGCCGAACATATTGGTCAAAGGTTAGTAACACTGTAACAAAGCCTCAAATAATGTTTATAAATCATTTAGGATATTTTAGTGTATAGACATCAAGAAACGTCCATGACATCCAGAAGCTAGTGCACTTGAACTTGTAAAATGCCCTTAGGTTTCTTGAAGGTTAGGAGTGTCATATGAAGTCAAAATCTTGTAAAAAACTGTAAATAGGTAAAATAAAGTATAAAGGTTGAAAAAGTCCAGGTCCTACCCCCGAAAGGTCGCCCTAGGGGTTCACAAAGGGACCTCAACCTTGACCAAGCAATCTACCAAAGGCACAACCAAATGGCCTATGGTGAAGTGTCTCCGCGTCGCGGAATAAATCCACCAAGATCCAAAATCTTTGTCTGCGACGCGGACACATAGCATCCTCATATGGTTAAAAATTTAATTTAGGAAAAGTTGCAGGAGCATCTCCGCGACGCGGACTTGTTCCCCGACGAAAATCTAAAATTTGGAATTCAAGTTTCACTTTATTAAAGGGTCAACTTAAGTGAGGGGTCTTTTGGGTATTAAATGGGGGGCATATATATTGATTTTCAATTAGTTTTGACTTACATTTTACTCACTCAAATCAAATCTCAAAAAAATCAAAACTGAAAAGCTCCCACCTCTCTGTACTTTTTCTCTCTACTCAACCTCCATTGAAGGAAGAAGAAATCTTGAAGAAGAAGACCAATTTCTCTAGGATTTCCATTGAATTTCGTGGATTAAGCTTCATTAAGGTATGAGTTCTTCACTCTTGAGATTCCTTTCCCCCAAGAGGTCCTCTCAAACTTGATTTATAAAATAACCCAATTCTTAGTTTTTTTCTCTACAAATGAGTTTTCTTCTAAACTTGATATTGATGGTTGATTATGATTAATTGTGATTACATATGACTAATTAAGTATAGATTGTTGAGTAATTAATGTTGATTAATGATAATGTCATTTGATTCATGTACTTTCCCCAATTCCCCAAAATCTTGGATCTTGCTTGTGAATTGATGGGAATTGAATAATGGATTGATTGTTAGACCTGTCTTAAATATTATATTTCATTCATGGATTGCATAGGGTCATTTATTGTTGAGATTGAATCTATTTCTTGAAGACTTCATGATGAATAGGTATTGTATAGATTACTGTTGTATGATGTTATTACACCTATTATTGTATGAAATTGGTTGGTTGATGATATGACCATGGATAATGGATTTTTTGTGAGAATCAGTAAGACTTTGTGATCTTAAGCTTTTACGTCAATTGTGATGGCTTGTACTTGATGATGAAGTTCAATTAAAGAATATGTTGCGATTTGATTAAGTAGGTGTTCGTATGATGATGCAATTGAAATGTATTGATTATGTTACTTGTGAGAATATGATTAAGATGAAATGCTATAAGGTTCGTTACAAATTACCTATGTGCCTTACCATGACATGATGTTTATAATGTGTTAATCTCACATATGAGGGTTGTAATGAAAGGACATTCTCATACAATTCCTATTGAGCTAATGACTATGACTATACAAGGTGTTAGTCTGCTATGCCTTAAACTAAGTTATGATTGTTAAAGAAAGACATTTCAAAAGGTATTCTAGTTTAGCACCGAGTGAACTAGTATTGAGGAGTGTCCATTCCCAAGTAGGGAAGGTAGGTTCACCATTGTACTCATGAGATAGAGATTACAATGCCGATGACATAAAGAGGGTCTCAAACATGTCTCCTAATTCTTGAACTATGTTGCCCCCATAGGAATACTAGCTAGTGGATCCACCTAGATGCTATGTTCTTGTCTTGGTACTACCTTAGCAAGTAGTCCACCTTCTTTCGGTTTAGGGTTTCATGACACCGGATTCCACATTAGCTCATGTGGTCTATGTCGGTTAAGGCAAGATGTTCCCGAAAGTAAAATAAAGTAATAAAGTGAACTCTAACTAGGAGGCCTTAAGGAGTTTGACATAGTCTAGGTAGGGGTATGTGACTGTACCTATACATTGCACTAGTTGACCTTGAGGGAAGTCCTAGGAGGATGTTCTTATGCGCTTATAAAGTGAATGATATGCATATGTTGACTTTACATGTTGACGATCCTATATGATGTTGGTTTCACTTATGAACATTTTATTGGTCTATATTGCTAAATATTATGATGAATACTCATGATGTTATGTTATGTGAAGTTAGACATTATTTATAATCCTTTGGTTGGCTTACTTGGTTGAGTGGCGATTATGGGGCTTCACTTGGACATTGCACTAGTAAGCTTGGTAAGGGGTTATTAGTAAGGGTTTTGCTTATGTTGTAATGTTATTAAATCTTCTATATGCTTTGTTGTTATAATATGATGTTGGAGTTTCTTTGTCTATGTGTTCTAATATGTCATACACATGTTGACTTTACTTTACTTGATGATGTGGGTCTTGTGTTGCATATGGTCTTGTCTTAAGGAATGTGTGATTATTGGCTTATATGGGTTCTTGAATGTGCATAAGGCTTTACAAAAGTAACTTAACATGGTTTTGAATAAATGTCCCATTTAGCATGATTTCTAAATTTATGTGTGCATATGTTCCCATACTTAGTACAAGTGGTGTACTAACCCATAATTCTCCCTTTTTCCGAAAAATGTTAGGTCTCGGTCGTTGAAGGGTTCGTGGAAAATTTGCAATGAAGACTTGAATCTTTTCTCCAAGTGTGGGTATGTCCTCAAGATCCGAGGATGATGCCTTTTCCCATCCTACCTATGTGACTTGCTATAGTCTAATGACATTTGTTTCACTCTTATTGTTCAAGACATTGTTGTAAGCCCTAAGTGGCAATTATACATTTGTGTAAGGACTATGCCCGAATTGTTCTATTCTGACTTAGATGGTTTTATATGAGACATCTTTATTAGACTCTATATTGTGTATGTTGTATATGTGTCATAAAATTATAAGCCTATGTAAGTTTTCTATGCGAGTAGTCTAAGTAAACTCCCTATGTATATATTATGTGTAAGCGAGAGGTCTATGTAAGGCTCATGATGTAGATGTAGATGAAAAGTTTTAAATTTTCCGCACTTTTTAACCTATGAAATGTAATGAAGAATGCTAAGAGGCTAGTCTTAGTCCTCTACAAGGACGAAGATGTCGGTTACATCTAGGGGGTGCTCTCCGGATGTGACAAACTTGGTATCAGAGAATTAGGTTGAATATCTTTAGGATCGATGTCTCATTAAACCACGTCTATGTATATTCTTATTCATAACTGTGAAGTGTGCCACACTTATGAATAACAGACTGTGATGCTTAGGAAATTCTCATCTTCTTGAATTCCCTATGTCGTGCTTCTAGAGTCTTTCTCTATGTACTTTCACCTAACCTTTTATCGTGGTTATAGGTATGATAACTAGAAGGGCAGCCGCAAGAAGGGCCGTGTAAGTGATTGCTAATGTGGGAGCACATGACAACCAAGCTCCTCCACAAGACAACCAAGTGCCTCCACTTGAGCAAGTGCCTATGGGTGATGAAGTCCCAGTTGTTCCTCCACCCATGACAGATTGAGAGATAAGGTCGGCTTTTCTCAATTTGGCCCAAGCCATGACCTCTCAAGATAATGTCGTCACCTCACAAGTCCAAGCTATTATGACTCAAGTGAATAGGGAGGTTGGACCCCGAGTGCCTCATAGGTTAAAGACACAGAAAATTAAAAACTTTTCGTCTACTTCTACATTGAGGTTTACTTAATGTAACAACCCGAAAATGACTATGCTAAGTAATGCCTAAACGTACCTAGAATGCCTAGATTAGACCGGGTCCACACGGCTTGATGCGCATGGAATCAAACCTCAGAACCTATGCACCAGCCAAACCAACAAACTTGGTGAGTTAGTTGAGCTAGGCAAGGTTGGGTCCATCCATGTAGGGCACCCGAATATTAAGATTCACCCGGATGAGTCTTAACCGGACTTGAAAGGGGTAATCTTATGTTTGGAGGGTCTAGGGGTAAAATGGTCTTTTCCAGGCTAGGGGTAGTATTGTAATTACCCTAAGTATTTAATTAATTAATTAATTAATATAAAAAGGTGGACAATTCGGGTAGGGTTGACAGAATTTGACCCTTTTCGCAAATTAAGCTTCACCCGGGTTTGATCCTTGGTGGAAGAAATGTTAAATCAAATTAATTTATATTAATTATCTGATTTAAGTAAGACCATTATTAGTCATTTCACCTAAGCCTTTAAAAAATCAGATTTTTTAATAGTAAATGTCAAGGAGTCCTAGTTTGACCAAGTCTTCAACTAAAACTCCTACTCCTACACTTACTCCCATCTCTCTCCACTCTCTTTCTCACGCCTATTTACTCTCATTATCACGTTCATTATCAGTAAAAGAACAAAATCAAAAGTGTATCACTCTTGAAGAACTTGAACGCTAAAACTCAAAAGAAAAACTAAACTAAAAACGAAAAGCAAGAACATTGTTCTTGACGGGTTGTGCTTGAAGTTTGGTGGTGAGGCTTTGGTGTCGTGGGAGTTGGCTGCCATTGGAACAGATTTGGAGGGTGTTGATTGACAAAAATTATGGGTTTTCTTCCTCTTGGTCCCTTTCCCAAGAGACCGCTAGGATCCAGTCGAATTCTAATCTGAAAACTAGGAATGTTCCCTGTTGCATGTCCCTGTCACTAGCTCCCATCGATTTTGTAGGTTGGCTATGTTTTGCTGGTAGAATTTAGGGATGTGATGTGTTTTTGTGATGATTATGTTCATTCATGTATGTTCGGATTTATGTGAGTAATAAGCATGCTTTCCGAAACTATGTGTTAAACGTGTGTGCGCATTGTGTATGCCGTGACTTTGGTCACGGGTTGAAGTGTGTAAAATGCATGATTAAATCCTTGTATTTTATATGCAATTACTTGGAGTAAATCGTGATGTTCATAAGTGGTGTAATTTTGTTGAATTGAGTGAAAACTCTTGATCAAATGTAACCACGAAAATGCACAAAATAAACGTACGAAATGTCCAATGAATTGTCCAAAAATCTAAAGTATAAAAGGTGGAGAAAATGGACTGGAAAAGGATACGCTCAAACTTACTTCTCAAATAAGAAGTAAAGCGGTAGTATCAAGTAAAGAACCCAACTAATGAGGTTGGGATCGATCCCACGAGGAAAATAGTTCAGACTTAACTTTATTCTATTATTACTACTATTTAGCCAACTATTTTTCAAGAAAACAAAATACAAAAAAGGGGGGTTTTATTTCTGAATTAAAGAGAATGATTAACTAAATAAATATGAACAACTAACAGATTCAGCTTTCGAAGTTTAATCAATTAATAAAAGTAACTAGGGTTTAAGTGTTCCCCACAGGTTCCTAACTTGATAAATCTAACTATAACAATTCTATCCTAATATGTTGCATGTAAAGTGATAAGTTATGTATCTCTAAATCCTTGGTCTGGCATCTAGAGAATTTCACTCCGCACCTTGGTCCGGCTACGTGTGTTGCTATACTAGCCCTTATCTTTACCTCATATTAAGCATTGTATTTGGTATTTGACTAAGTTATTACCTCGTACCAACCAATACTAGCCTATTAGATAGTCTACACTAAATCTATGTTGATAGTTCTTTTCCTATTATCTACCTCCTTGGTCCGGCAAGTAGCATTAAGGCGAGTTCTAACGTTGGCCATCCGTTAAAAAGACTTCTACACGAAAGAATTATCAATACATGCAAGACACCATTCTAGAATTGCTATTTTAGTAAGAGTTTACCTTGTTATTCACCCATGGTTCCCACAACCCTAGCTATGGAGTTTAGTTACCCATGTTCATAATTACACAATTCATATTGTTAATGGAAGAATTCATGCACTTACTTTTATGAGGACGAATAAATTCCAGAATTTAACTTGATTAATCAACAAAATCACCAACAATCAATTCCGGAAAAAGTATCTTAATTACAAAAATCGAGAGTTCAATACTATAACAAGAGATCTAAAAATTATCAAAAAGTCTAACCCCAAAAACGAGGTTTTTCAAACTATTTATAATAAAAACAAAACCTAATCAAAGAAGGATTCTATTTACTAAAAATCTGTCCAAACGCGTCTGGGTCGACGGACCACGTGACGGACCGTCATGGACACGACGGACCGTCATGGCCTCCGTCGTCCCATACTTCACACATTCTTCTGCTGCTTTCTTCATTCCCCTCGACGGACAGGTATGACAGACCGTTTCAAGCACAACGGTCTGTCGAGGGTCTCCGTTCCAAAATACTTGAACTTCTTGGAATTTGGGTACTGGGACTACTTCTCTGATCATCACGACGAACAAGCAGGACGGACCGTCGTGGCTATGACGGTCCGTCATGGACTTTCGTAATCCCACACTTGGTCAGACTTCCCCATCTTCCTTCAGCAGCTTCTCTCCTCACTACGATGCCACCTACGGACCGTCACAGCCTCGACGGACCGTCATAAGCTCCGTAGGTGGTCTCTTCTGCATTTCTTTCTCAAAAACTTCCGCGTTCATCCTTGGACAGATTTTCTGCAAACAAAGAGAAACTTACATAAAAATCAACACAAAAAGGCTTTCAACACACACTAAACTTAAGGAAAAAGCATTAGAAATACCGTGAAACCACGGTACATCAACACCCTCAACTTAAATTCGTTGTTTGTCCTCAAGCGACGCACTATGACTCACTACAAAATCTTTGTAAGAGAGTATCCATATTTTAACTTTCGCAATCATTTGGCTATCAATCCCGATCATTCTCATTTTGTTCATGCATGGTATCACTATTAGGCATTGACTTGTGTAGAATCAGACCATGACACAGACTCACTATGCAATGACACCTATCCATTTCAATTTCTCACCGAGGTGCTAATATTTCCGGTATTGCAACTACTGTCCTCACTTCAAATAACATCCTCATTTTTCACACAATGATTTCAGTTTGAGTATAAAGGATCACTTTCCGACACTCACTCTCAGAACAAATTCACAACTCATTTATACATATTGCCATAGGCTTGCCCTTATTTTCACTACTTTAAGTTCGCCATACAACTCTTAGGATCACAATAGGACTTTTTAGCTTGTAACATAGGATCAGGGTCAGGTAGGGTATATTTAGGTATATTTTAGTGACTTGTTGCCCTCCTTGACATATCGACTAAACGCACTACCTTTTTATCATTCTATTTCGCCCAATTTCTCAATTTTCTTTTTACCTTGCTGCTTTCCCTTTCTCATCCTTATATGTAAGTGACTTTTCTCTTTTATTTTTTTTATTTTATTTTTAGTCACTTCTGTTTTGTTCTTTCTTCCTCTTCATACTTTCAACCCCAATTTTCCAGAGTATTCCTTATAACAGCCACCCTCAACTCATGACTTTGCCATGAGTTAAGGTTCACAATACCCATGGTTGGGTCAGGGCCACGTCAAGGTTTCTTTCTGCATTAGCCACCCTCAACTTATGCTTTTTTGGCATAAACTGAGGTTCACATGTCCAAGGAGGGACAAGGGACAACACATTGTTCCCCGAGAAGATCAGTTGGGATGACAAAGAAAGATCTGTTTTTAGGCTCAAATCATTTGGATCAATAAAGGGTTAACTTCATTTGGTTTTCTGTTTTTTTTTAGGCTTAAGATTGACTATTTCGAACAAAGGCCTATGATCCTTTCCTAATTGTTTGATTTGGCTCACTTTTAGCAGAACTAACCAGGCAAGTTCTAGCTCAGTACTGATGGTGGACATTCGAATTCACCTCACACTCACTTGACATTCCTTACATTCCCAGATTATTAGACACCTAGTTCGAGTCTTAGATTCAGGATCATGCAGTAGTGTATCTTTATTTCATGTTTCAAACCACACAATTATCAATTACTATGCCTAGTCATGCATCATTTTGATTATCGGGATATCATATTTGTTTTAGCCATCATGCTTCAGATTTATACTATGTACATAAGATATGACATGCCGTTCAACAATAAAAGTAATCAGTCTTTTGGGAAAAAGAACACAGGCAGAAAACCCCAAAAGAGGATCGTGAACTTGGGCTACTCAGAATTCACCCAAGTACTCACTTTCCATTTACCCACCCCAACAAAAGATATGCAATTGTCCCAATGCATAAAAAAAACTAAAATACGCGAAAGGTAAGTGAAGCAAACCTGAGGCGCTAAGCGCCGGCGATCAGCAAGCTGGTGGGTCCGGTTCACCGGAACCCACTCCCTGCGTAGTCTGGACACCCTCAGTAGTGTCCTCAGCATCAACACCATCAGTAGTGCCTCCCACAGTATCTACAATTCTGGAGCTAGACGCCCCGGCAGCTAACTCTACAGCCCTCAACGTACGGGCCTCCTCGTCAAGCAATCGAGGCTCTCCTCGCAGCCTCCATCTCACGCGCTCCTTCTTC
>JAJJBR010000058.1:0-18551 GCA_022817965.1 Solanum lycopersicoides | reverse complement strand
ATATCTACACGGATTTTGCTTGTTCTTTCGGTGTTTGGACTGATTTTGGAGAGGTTCTTGGGCAGCATTCTCGAGGTTGAACAAGAAAAATAAGGTATGGGTCTTCTTACTCTTGGTCCCTTTCCTAAGAGACCCCTAGGACTCAGAATATTCGGCTCAAAACTAAGGTTGTTTTCCCCGTTGCATGTCCCTGTCATTAGCTCCCAACAAATTCGTAGGTTGGTATGATTGGTGGTAGACTTAGGATTATGTGATGTTTGTGGTGGATATGAATGTGTTGGATGTACGTTAGTTTATGAAAATGACAACCCATGTATGTGTTCGGAATTATGAAAAATTGTGTGCAAGTGTGTGACATGACATGAGTCTCGGGCTTGAGGCTTAAATTTGTTAATGTTGTGGTTGTTAATTTACGTACACAAACTCATGAAGATCGTGATGTTCATAAAAAGGAAATGTGGCTGACTTGAATAAGGATTTTATAGCCAATAAATTCTATGAAAGATGCACTTAAAAATACGTTGAAGTGGATTCATGAACGAAATTATGAACTAAGTATTGATGTTATGAGTTAAAAGTAACTAAAATTTCCAGCATTGTACAAGTGAATATAGACTAAATATAAATGCATATGAATCTGGAAATTTACTACAAAATAAAAGAATGAGGCCACTAGGAATTGAACCCGTGACCTCATCATTGGGCGAAATAGACCACGGAAATGGGTGAGGGCTGGGGGGTTCGATCCTGGGTCTGATCAAGGGAATGAATGAGAGAAAAAAATTAATGAGGGAGTGGATTCGAACCATGACCCCTCGGTCAGAACTCATGAAGAACAGGAAATAAAAAAAAAAAAAAAAGGTGTGAGGCGTGGGATTCGAACCCACGACCTCAAGATTTGGGTATAGAGGAGGCGAAATTATATATTAAAATAAGTGAGGCCATGGGGGTTCGATCCCACGACCTCACTGTCCATGCTCCTAACTTAGAGAAAATATTTAAAATATATATATGGGGCTGTGGGGGTTCGAACCCACCACCTCACAGCCCTTAAGCGAAAATTAATAAAAAAAAAGAAGGAGGCTGTGGGGTTTCGAACCCACAACCTCCTTACTTGGGCGAAATTAAGAGTAAAATAAAAGAGGTTGTGGGGGTTTGATCCCACAACCTCTTGGTTTAAGAAAAATGGGAGAATATCATGTTAATGAAAAATGAAAATGGGGTTGTGGGGGCTCGAACCCACAACCCATCGGCCAATGCAAGAAAAATCAAATAGAAAAGTAATCCTTCAATGTTAATATTGTGATTTGACTTAGAGTTAAAATGTTATGAATATTAGAATAAAATCAATTAAAAATATAAATGATATCCAATTGATTCAAGACTTGGGTTTCCTTGCCCAAACTTCCGTATTGATACATAAGTCATACGTGAACAAAATATCCAAGAATGATGCCACCTACTTAGATCAAAATCAAGATCTTGGCATATATACAAGATACATAAGTCTTGTACTACATAATCTTAGGAATGTAAGAATCACTTAACGAACTATGAATGAAGCCTCATGGCTTGTGTGTATAGACTCATAAGTCTAACATACGTTCAAAAGTAAGTGAACCTAAGATGTATGAAATGAAATGATGAACCCTAGAGGGGTTAAGTAAGGGTGTGAAACACACCAAATGGCCAAGTGCATTGACATATGATGAAATGAACATTCACGTAATAAGAGGTGAATAACTAAGAAAAACAAAGGTGCTAATGAGGATGAATGTGGTGACAACATTATATGAGGCTAATGTAAATGAGGAGAGTAATCTCAAATGAGCCTAAGTAAATGTTACCAATATGTATTCACCTATGAGAGTGTAAGATAATGAAGAGACCAGTCTCTATGAACACTCTAATGAGAGTATTGAGCTTAACACACTTAATACGAATGATGAGATGAGAAATCATCTAATGAGCTATGATGTCCTCATACTAGAAGTCAGCTTCCATGACGTATGAGATGAATGAAATGGAACTTTATACTGAGCACCGATAGACTAGCTATGAGCGGTGATGCCTTCTTTCGGGAAGGGCGGAGGTTCACGTAACTCTCATTAGATGTGACTGTCCGGCATTCCGGTTATGGGTCTCCTTATATCTCCTAGTCTTCGAACCTATACTGCCAATATAGGGATCTGGCGGGGTTAAATTCCCATGTACGCTAGCATGTTATTGGATCACTTTGGCTGGTGATTCCACCTCTTTTCGGTGTGGGGGAGACACTGGATTTCATGATGCTCACATGATCTATGTCGGTTAAAGTTAAAGTTCCCAATGAATGAATGAGGCCAGCCTCAAATGATGCACATAATGAAATGAATGAATACCAAAGGTGTTAGGATAGGATAATCAAAAGGTGAGTTATATTCAAGTAATGACATTAGGTCATTCTTGGTCATTGCACAACGAACCTAATGAAAGTCTTAAACTATATCCTAGGTATAACCGGTGGTTACACTGGACTATGAACGAAATGAAATGAAGTACGTATGAATGAATGAAGCAGACTCTGTGTTTGCTAATAAAGACTCCCTAGTTGAGGTCCCATATGTTGAGCCCTCATTTCTGGGATGTCTTAATGTCAAGTCCATGATTCCTAAGTCTCATGGCATATGAATGAATGATATGAACGAAGTTATGTGCTACATGCAAAATGTACTGTATGCTATATGATATGTGCTATGTGTAAATGTTATGTGCTGTGTGAAAATGTGAAAAGTATGATGATATATGTTATTCTCATGGCATAACTTTCCTATTCCAAATCTGGAAAGCTCACTGACTTTCCTAATCCAGATTTGGAAAGATCATTTACTTTCCTAATTCAAATTAGGAAACTTTCCAAATCTCAATTTGGCAAGTCCATTGACTTGACTTCCAAAAATCATGTTGTTAGGAAAGAGCTATTCTTTCTCATGCATGTTGTTGGTGTGTACTTGCATATACCCATACTTAGTACAAGTGTGTACTAACCCTATACAAACTCTACTATTTTAGGTGCAGGTACAGGTGGACGATAGAGCTACAGGATCATCGCTGCAGTTATCCGGACGTCCAGCATTCATCCGGTTTTGGTAGGTCCTCATGCTTTCGAGGATGCTACTGTATATGTTCTAGCTTAGTTTAGGAGTTGAGCTAGTGGAGCATGTTCCACTAGCGTTTCTTTCTTATTTTATTCAGACTATGTATCAGTGCCATTTTGGCAATTATACAGTTATGTTTATTGAACTATTCCTTTCATTTGATTATCTCTTAATGATTAGATGGTTGATGTTGAACAAATTACGAATGTATTAGAAATGTTTAGTAAGCAATGTTTAGAAACAAAAAGTTTCAATTTTTCCGCTAACAATTAACCTATGTAAAGTAAGAATGACGTAAGTAGGCTTGTCTGCGACCTCTGAGAGGTCAATGACGCCGGTCTCGTCTGGGGTCTAGATTGCAGTCGTGACATGTGTATAAGCTACTAACCCTTACCTTTACTTCATACTAAGCATCATAATCGATGTATGACTTAGTTATTACTTCGCACAAATAGACACTAGCCTATTAGATAGTATCCCACTAAATCTATGTTGATATTTCTTTTCTTATTAACTACCTGCTTGGTCCGACAAGTAGTAACAAGGCGAGATGTAACGTTGGCCACCGTTAAAAGGACTTATAAATTATAGAATTATCAATACATGCAAGAACCTATTTGAGAATTGTTATTTAGCTAGGTCTACTTTGTTAATCACCTATGTTTCCCACAACCCTAGTCGTGGATTTAGTTACCCATGCAATCAAGAACACAATTCATAGTTGTTATGAAATAAATCATGAATTACTTTAAAATTTCGAAGAAAACCCAGAAAATCAATTTGAAATATCAAGATAATACTTGAAACAAAATTCGGAAATTGAATTATTGCCAAAGTTCGCAAAAACTAATCTCCAAATAGAACTAGAAATATACCAATAATGTCTAACCCCAAAACGAGGTTTTAATCCCTATTTATAGAAAACATTGCCCTAAATTAAAGGGAATTTAAATAAGGAAAGTTTGTCAAAAAATGCGGCTCTGATCGATGACCCCTACTAACAGACCGTCGACTGCCTCTGTCAGTCCAGACTTAGAATATTTTTTCCTCCTTCGGATGGGCTCATATATGAATCAATCGACGGACCAACAACACAGCCCGTCGATGCATTTACGGTCCATGGATTCCCTCCATCTCTCCATCCTTAGAATTTCTCCAACTTCGGGTATTGGAACTATCTCTGATCAGATCGACGATCTAGTAGTACGGCCCGTCGATCCCTTCCGTAGTTCCACACTTGGTCAGATTTCCCCGAGTTTCTCCATCAGTCTGAACTGCAATCATCGGTCACCACCTATGGACCGTCGATGGCCTTCATAGGTCGCCACTCTGACACTATTTTCCATCTGCCTTCTGCGTTTTTATTTTGGACATATTTCTTGCAAAACAAACATAAAAACATGTTTAAACTACTACCAAAAGGCTCTAGGCACACACAACTCTTAAGCAAAATGCATTGAAAGCACCGTGAAACCACGGCACATAAGAGACAAACGTGGAGATATGAAAACTTAGGGAGGTTATGTGCCAATTAGGGCACATGGATGATGTCATTAATAGTGGCTATACCACTAATTTTTCAAGACTTGTGACTTAATGTTACATTAAGTCTTTGAGTGGCTATTTTTCCAACTCTACCCGGTAAATGTTTAAACATGTGATTCAGATTTCCCACTTAAAATTATCAACTGATTGACCAGAATGAAGAGTACTGAATGATTATGAAATCTAATAAATTTTATGTGGAAACTCAACATGTTGGAGATGAAGGTCTTTTGATCTACTAAAAAGTTATCTCTCTCTTGAATTTATATGGTTTCTCTACTTTTCATTCTCTCCATCACAACTTCAATTATAGATTAAGAGACATTTTACATTTCAGTAAAGCTAAACATTACTTCAAAATCGCACTCCGATTTCTCAAGAACTAATCAACCAAAAACCCAAATCAACAAAAAAATGTAGGGCACATGAATTCATCAACTGAATCCAACAACTATACCTCATATTAACTCAACTTAGAAGGTAATCCAAGTAGTAAATTAAATTTAGTGAAGTGACATAATCTACTTCAAGTTATAAAGCATATATCAAAAGATAAAAGTAAAAATAAAAATGAGGAGTAGCAACATAGAAGTCCGACGTGTACGCATTTGGAGTTGTGCTGTTGGAATTGTTCTCCAGCGAAGAGCCTGTGAGGTTCAAGTACGACAAGGCAACCGGAAACTACAGTAAAATCTCCCTTATAGATACGACGAGGGAAGTATTTGAGTGCGGTGGCGATAGGAAGGAATATGGAGGTGTAGGAGTGGAGAGAGAGTTGAGAAATTGGGTGGACCGGAGGTTGAGTGACTCGTTCCTGGTCGAGGTGGCATAAAAGGTAATCCGATTGGCGTTGGATTGAATGTAATACTAAATAACCATAATATTTGGTCAGATTTTGTCCAAAAAATTTAAAATGTTTATAATATTTTTTTTATTTAAAAATAAACTGATCTTTATTCCATCTTTTAATTAAAAGGTATTAAAGTTATAAGGGGTAAAAATCAATAACATAGTGAAAAATATCATTCTGGCAAAAAAGATTTTTCCAAAAAGAAAAAAGTATCAAATATTCTAGGCATATTTTAAAAAACCTACAAATTAGACACAAAAATTAATGTAGAAAATCAAATACGAACAAAGATGTCACGACACACACCGTCGGGAATGACACCCACACTAACACTTCGGTGTGAGAACCTCTACTACAACCCAAACCAAGAAACTAATGCAAAATTAAGGCATTTAACATAGGAATAACAGAATTAAAGCTAAAATTTAAAGTTCCCATAACTTAAACAAATGATCTAACAAATATCAATGCAACAGAAATAACCTAGAATCTTAAGTCAATGTACCCAAAATCTACTAACGGCAAGTCTAAGAACAAAGGGTACAACCCCATACAAATGAACTAATCACTAACTAAAGCAATTGTCTGGGTCCGAAAATGGTGGACATATATGAAAAAGAATCCCATGGCATCCCAGAAGAATTGTCTCACCCTTGAATTTGAAGCAACGATCACAATTCTTCTAAGTGAGGTCTGTCAGTAGTCGCATGAAGATGCCCTGTACTCTATAAAAATAAGAGCAAGTGTAGTATTAGTTCCCAACCACAGTGTACTGGTAGGATCACGCGGCTATTCCACTAGTGCAACATAAACAAGTGATACAACATTATAATCTCATGCATATATGTCAACATATACAATATTATCAACCTGAAGAATCAATAACGCATTTCACAATTCTCACATATCACAATTATATCAATTTAGAGCAACACATAGTCTTCCAATACATTCATTATTAGATATGTAATCATCACGAGTAGATAAACTACACAATTCAATAGTCCTCTAACGGAACCCAATCCAACATTCCACTCATGGAGCGTAAACCCATACACTTAGATTGTCGTATCATGGAAATCCAGTCCCATTTTAATGCCAGAACATGGAAACTGATCCCATAATTATGGTGGAACGTGGAAATCTTATCCAATAGTATGCCAGAATGTGGAAATCCGATCCAAAACACACACCATAACCACAACCACAAGTACATCATCAAGACCATCCATTTTAGTAATGACTTCATGGCATTCTTCATTTATTTATCTTCTGCACAACAAGTGTGATCAACATTGCACATTCATATATATACAAGTATCATAATGAAGCAAGAACAAGTATACATCACACAATCATAGAATCATAACCATCACCTACCTCGAAAAAAGCTTGAAACCCGAAGAAACTTAATCCATCCCTTTTTGGATTCGTTCCACCTGTTGTCGGTCTACAAATAATCACAATAACAAGAGAATCAATAGACAATCACTAATTACTCGGATTACTAACATTTTTATGAACCCTATATCAAACCCATGATCCCAACTAGTCAAATTAGTGTTGTTTCCACCATAGAATCTATCAAGAAACATTTCCCAATCATTATAAGCCCATTCTATGACACTCTACGTATGGAATAACGGATTCGAGAAGTTAAAAGCTTACCTTTAGATTCAACAATGGTGAAAAACGAGTAAGAGTCACTTGGGAGTCGTTCCTTATCTCTAAAAGTGGAAAAGTGCCAAATAAGTGAGTTTAGGGGTTCCATTGACGGCTTAATTTGCGTTTATCCCGCTACAACAACACCCATCCCATTGTAGCAGTGTCGCTACAACAACATCAATCCCGCTACATCGACACAAAGTGAACCAGTGACCTCTCCTAATGAACTTATGATTTTAAGTCCCGTCTCATCCGCCACATTGATCACCATCCTTCTACAGCAACACAAAGTGGACTAGAAAATTTTCAGAAGAATTTTAATCCCTCCTTTTTACGACACACCCTTAACCATTATGTTAAAAATTACCCTTCACGCTAAAGTTGATTCCCAGATATTTACTTATCCAAATTCAATTCGGCAAAGTAGTACGGATTCGTTAACGAGTTATTTAACTAATAATGTAATCAAATTCATAATTACTCCACCCAATTGCTACCAAATTTCCCTACACCTTGGTGACTCCGATTTCATCCAAATATGGACTAGGTTGGGAAATTCCAAGTTACTACGAAAACGTTTTCTGGCGCTAATTCAATCTTCATAGGCTTTTACCTAACGATGAAATCAGGCCGTTAAAGTGGATACCCATTTACCTAGCACTCATCCCCAAGTGATCCATAAAGAAAGACTTGCTAAAGTAATATTAGAGTAGTATTTGAATCATCGAATTGATGGGGGATATTTGTATCACATGCCCTTCTAACTGAATACATTACCCCTTATCGGTTTCACATCTCCATCCTCAAACCAATAAATTGAATTCCTACACATCCTCCCTTAAAATGCCTCAATGAAGTCATCTCAACACTCGAGTCATAATTATTGTAGTATGTAAACTTAACTTACAAAAAAAATGATTCTCAATTAACCCCCAAAGTTGATCGCACACATGTCTGCAACATGTTATCAAGGACTTTGACACAATATCAGGAAAGTCCTTTCTAATAAAACCATGATAAAACTCTAAATCACTACTCGCTGTAATGCGAAGTGAACTTGAATAAACCAATACACCATAGTACCCAAACAAACACACAACATAAATCCCCATAAGCTTAATATATACAATTTTGATCTTTAGAAATGAGATACTCATCGAGGGATATGTCCAAGCATACAGTCCCTCCAAAAATACTATGCAAATTCTAGATTTAGTAAGTGCAGATTATCTCATAAGAATAGTAGAATTGGATACAATGTTACCCACAATTTACCACACATAATCAATACATGACCTCAACTACAAGATGAAATATTAGATTGTCGGACAACTATAAATGTGTAGGGTAGCTCTTCTATAAATTTTTATAAGCAAGGTGGTACATGTAGAACCACTAAAATACTTTAACAACTCCAAGACAACACCAATTATGTTGTTTGAAATAACCAAATCTTCCCAATCTTCCCACTCAACCAAAGGAACATTGCATGATCAATACAAATTATCCACCACTAGGGATCCATCCCAGAAATGAAAAACATGTGTGACCATAGGTAGTTCATCACATTCACAACCATGTACAAAACGAAATCGATTGTCACATAAGAATTTATCGAAAAGCACAAAAGGTTTTCCTTTGAAGAGTCGATACCAACCATTTCCATTCACTTGACTCAACATAGTATTCACATTCTTCGACTGAAGCCAACACTCTTAATACTACAACAATCATAACGACTTCGAACATTGACCTTACTCTAAACCAACACTTTTTAAATGAACCTTTCTAAGGTACTTAAATAGTCAACAATAATCAACTTTACGACACAACCCAGGTGTAAGTCTTTTCAAATACTCAATACTTGATATAATTGATGATTCTCACCTTGATAATTCATACCTAGACAAAATACATCCGACGAATGAAGACTTACAATGAAAAGTCTTAATTGAAAATTCAACCGCATAACACAATCCACTTATCTATCAATATTAGCTTATAACTCGAAGATTTTTACAAATTCATGGATCACTTTTCCATCGACTTTACAATATCCTTTGATAAAATTCAATCATACTCATTACTAAACTCAAAACAAAAACAAGCCCTTATCATCACACCCGAGCTAATGTTTGTACACTCCATTTTCAAGTCTTTTTTCAATAATTTATAACAAATTTGAAAGATTTGTGACTCTACTACCATAGGCACATTAGCACGAAATAAATCACGTGTCTCTGAACCCAATTATCTACCCCAATGAAAAGATCTCTGTAACCTTTGCAATCAAATAAAATATTCTTTCTATCGCCCCTTTCTAAAGGTTGTACTATATCCCACTAATTTTCTTCATTATGAATCTAACTTATTAATTATTATTCGGATGGTGTACCACCATCTATTAAAACATTCCACATAACTATGTTACACACCAAAATTTTAGAAAATCACAACCTTTAGATACTCACAGATCGTGATGACTATACAAAAATTCACTTAACTATGAATTTTATTAAATAGTTGTATCCCGTCACAATCCATCACAAACTCTTATTTCCATTACGCTCTGTCAACCTTGACTATCACTACGAATCCAATCTTTCATCAACACGATACCTCACACTCATGTATACTAATCTAATGCAAAGGACTAACCTAATTTATACTTACTAAAATACTTTAATTTCTTTCACCCAAGTACACTCTATAAAACATTCTTTATCCCTAAGCTTGTCATTCTGGTATTAATCCACTTTATTGTGGATTAAGATGAAATCATCAGTCCTTAAACTACCCCCTTCTTCTTAGCAAATAAGACATGGGTACTCCACTAGGAAGTAGTAGGAAGGATAAACCCTTTATCACGAAGTTCTTGTGTTTTGAGCTTTAAGATCTCTTAATTTTGATACCACAGAAATAGACTCAATTGAGGGGGAATTTGACCTCAACATCTCGAATATGATCCAAATACACCAAAAAATCCCTCCCCACCAGCTTCCTACCCCGCAAGAAATATATTACCTCAGTTGACTAGGGCTTAAAGACCCATTCCCACTCTAACCCTATTCTACCGGGGATCTCTAGAGTTACCGACTTAGTATTACAATTATTTCTGGTATGATAAGTGGACAACTAATTGTTGCCTAAGATTATATCAAGTCAGTCATATCCAACATAACCAAATAAACCCAAATCTGAAAAAATGTGTAACCACAACAGGACAACACGATCTACTTAAATGACTATGACTTACTCTTCAATTGGGTAGAGAGATGGATGAAGACATCTAGTATAACACAAATCATATCAAAACACGCAACTGAACTGATCGATACTAATAAGAATAACCCGGATTAAAGAAAATAATAGTCATCCGGTCACAAACAATAATAATAGTTGTGATCACTACATCACACCCTCAAACACTGTCCGACCTGAAAAAACATAAAACCAAGCACTTTCATCTTGACGGGTAACCTTCTTATATACCCAGGTTCTCCACAATTTTAAAACCCTTGTAACTTATATTCGATTGCTCAACAATGAATCAGACTGGTAGGGATTTTGTTTGGACCCTCACCGGGGTTGTGGTGTTTAACTAAGGGAGAAGGGGAGGCAGGTTGAGGTTCTTCCTCACCTCATCCCGCTCAGGCAGGAATAATCCCCTTGTATAGGTACCACTATGGTGGAAGAATACCGCCACGGTGGCTCTGACAGGACTTGAACCCATGCCAACTTATTTTATGGGGATTTTTCTCTTTTCTAATTTCGACAAAGGTTCCAGCTTTACTTAAGAAATTTTATAGTCATCGTAACAAGGATAATCATTATCTACCCCCCCAATCAATCCCATGGTACACGAACCAATTTATTCTTGGTAATTTAGTACCACAACCCACATTTCCCCAGGATATACCCTGACACTCACACGATCTTTAGTCCATATATTTCTTTCACAACGAGTTTAACATTACTCAAGTATTTACAACTTGTATAACTTCAATGAGAAGGCCAACATATTGTACTTATCAAAGTTCAGACACACATTTATTGTTCACATAATCACCTGATCACATTCAAGCAATTACAACTTCACCTTTCAACTTAATTCCAACAACCAGAAGCACACATGCAAAGTTTCAAAGATACAATTCATAGATAAGTCCTAATTCTTAATTAATTACTTTGCTTCATGGATGATATCATCCATGTATTCACGCTACCCCTAGGGCTAAATACTAATTGGAACAATCTTAGTTTCAAATTTTCTTTTCTTGGGGTCCCTCAATCGTGACCATGCATCTAGTAACTTCATTAAGATATCAACTGGAATCAGGATATACTAATTGGACTCAACTCATACCACAAGCAACAATAGTAGCTAACGATCCACACAAAACTGCTAATTTCAATCATAGAACTTGGTCGAACCCAATTCTTAATCACCTTAATTTCCAAATAATGGTAGCCATTATGTAAATAAATCTTAAAGAAAACTGATGCACCTAGCAATCGATCCAAAAGGAATCTTCTATCAAAGGCAATGGATATTTATTCCGAAAGGGGACGCTATTCAAATGTCAGTAGTCTATACACCTCCTCTCTTACTAGTGATGGTGTTAACATTGTTATTGCTCTAAATAAGACCATAGAGTGATGGAGGAAAGTTACAAATTGGATTCAAGTCATTGAAGGAATTAGTAGAAAGAAGTGATTTTTTCCTAAAGTCCTATAGCCTCTCGAAGAAGAGTACGAATGTCATCGTACCGTTCCACAAGAATCTAATAGACTCATTTTGGTACAATGCGAATGAACCTAGGATCTGATACAAACTTTGTCACGACCCAGACCATAGTTATTGGCACCCACACTAACACTTCGGTGGGAGAACCACTACTACAGCCCAAACCAAGCAACAAATCCAAAACTAAGGCATTTAACATAGAAATAACATAATTAAAGCTAAAAACTAAAGTTTCTCATTCCTTCATCAAATGATCAAACAACTATCAATGCAAAAGAAATAACCTACAACCTGAAATTCAATGTACCAAAAATTTACTGATGACAAGTCTAAGAACAAGGGGTACAACCCATACTAATGAACTACTCAACTAACTAAAGCAATTGTCTATGTTTTAAAATGGTGGACATAGACAAAAGAGAATTCCATGCAATCTTGAAATAAATGGATCACCCTTGAATTCGATGCAACGTTCAGAAATTTTCTAAGTGAGGTATGTCAGTAGTCGAGTGAAGTGCCCTGTACACAACAAAAATAAGAGCAAGTGTAGTATCACTACACAACCGCAATGTACTGATAGGATCACGCGTCTACCCCACTAGTACAACATAAACAAATCATACAACATTATAATCACATGCATATATGTCAACATATACAATATTATAAACATGAAGAATCAACAATGCATTTCACAATTTTAACATATTATATCAATTTGCAGCAAAACACTCTTCCAATATCAATCATAATTAGATATGAACATAATCATAATAAGTAGATAAATAACACAATTCAATAGTCCTATAATGGAAATCAATCCAATGGTCCTCCTATGGAACCAAAACCATAACAGTTAGTTTGATGGTACCTCGCAATCCGATCCCATTTTTGTGTCGAAATGTAGAAACAGATACCATAATTATGCCAAAATGTGGAAATACGTTTCAATAGTATGTCAGAATGTGGCAATACGATATAAGTTAGTTATGCCGGAACGTGGCTATCTGATCCCAAACACATTCCAAAATCACAATGACAAGTACATCATCGAGATCATATATTTAAGTCATGACTTCATTGCATTCATCATTTATTTATCTTCATTACAACTAGTGTGATCAACATTGCTACATTAATCTACATAAAAGTATCATAATGAAGCAAGAAAAAGTATACATCATACAACCATAGAGTCACAACCATCACCTACCTCAAAACAAGCTTGATACCCTAAGAAACTTGATCCTTTCCTTTCCGAATTTTTTGCACTTGTTCTCGGTATACAAATAATCACAATAACACGACAATAAATAGACAATTACTAATTACTTGGATTACTAACTAATCTATGAGCCCTAGATAAAACCCATGATCCCAACCAATCAAATTAGGGTTGTTTCCACGATATAATATATAAAGAAACTATTCCCAATCATTATTAACCGATTCTATTATGCTCTAAGGAACGGATAACAGGTTTGGGGAGTTAAGAGATTACCTTTAGCCTTAAGAATGGTTAAAACATGAGTTAGAGTCGCATGTGGGTCATTCCTTAGCTCTAAAAGATGAAAAGTGCTACATAAAGTCGTTGAGGGATTTTACTAACGACTTAATACACACATGTCCCACTATAATGGAACCCATCCAGCTCTAACGCCGGTGCTACAGAAATACCAATCTCTCTACAATGTCACAAAGTGAACCAATGAGCTCCCCTAACGAACTTTCGATTTTTGTCCCGTCTCGTCCGCCTTAAGGTCACCACCGTGTTACATTGGAACATCTCCCGCTACAGTGGAACAAAGTGGACCAGAAACTTTACAGAAGAATGTCAATTTTCCCTTTTGACAACACACTCTTAACCCATTACACTTATAAAATACCCTTCACACTGAAGTCGATTCCCAGAGATTTACTTATCCAAATTTAATTCCGCGAGTGTTATGACCCTAAAATGAACTAGGTGAATCTAGAGACTAAAATGTGTCTCATGAGCTTGTAAGGTATGAAAATTACTAAAAATAGTGTTTAAAGGCAGTGTGTAATGTTTGGAAGAGTTTGGAAGTTAAATGTTGAAGGACGTCAAAGACGTCCGGAAACTAGTGTTTTATAGTGGAGTGTTGGGGGATTGTTTGCAGGTGAAATTAAGTATAAATGGTTTCTATACGTATACTGATATGTAAAGGGTCCAAACTTTCTAGAATGACGCCCCGAGGACTACCCTAAGGGTCCCCAAGAGGACCTAAACGTTGGCCAAGCAAGTTGCCGAGGCCGCCAAGATTTAGGGTCCAAGGCGTGTCGCAAAGCCTACACATGACGGGAATTTTTTTTCCCTGCGACGGGGGGCCATCACGAACAATTCTATCTCAAAATTTTCCAGCACCAAGAATCAAAAATGCCTCCGCGACGCGCAGTAAACTCCCATTTTTGGTCGCGTCCTTTTAAAGTCAAATTAGAATTGGTTAAATGGTCCAATAGTTGCAGGGGTATTTTGGTCACTTTAGGGATTAATTTTTGGCGGTTAGTTTTTGTATTTGAAGAGTATTTATGAAGTACAATAGCCGCTTAGACCCTAGATTCCAAATCAAAACCTTTCTCTCTCAAAATTCTCCCAAAATAACCATTGAAGAAAAAGAGAAATTTGAGGCAGCTTTAGGACGAATTCACCAAGGTTTGAAGCTGAATTTAAGGCTCTAATATAAGGTATGTGAAGATTATTCATTCATGCATTCTTCCATCCATGGAGTTCACCTAGTTTTTGTTCTATTATGAATCCAAAGAACCCCAATCTAGAGAGGATTGTGATTACATTGTGGGTAAGGCTTGATTGTGATCTCAATCTAGTGGGTAACATTCAATGATGTTTACATGATGATTATATTCTGTTTTAATGAGGATTTCATGGTGAAATATAGTATTCTACGTTGAAAGTGATCATGGTGATCTTAGGCCATTAGAGGATAGATAAAGGTTGTAAGTTGATCTTCTTATTTCAATTGTATTGTATACTACTTGATCATGATTTATTCACCTAGATATAAATTGAATTAGACTTAACGGATTAGTACGATTGAATTGAACCTTAAAAATGAATTATGGCTATATTCACGTAGTAATGAAGAATGTGAGAAGAAAGCTAAGGGTAGAAGATCCTATAATCTAATTATGAATGAAAATAGAATGAATTGAACCTTAGGTTGTTGTGTTGGATGTATATTTAGGATGTTGAATTAAAGTGATAGATTCACTTGAGCATGGAGAGATTGTTCAGGACATCCTTCCATGAGAGAAACGTGTTGAGCAAGTCTTGACAAGAAAACCTTGAAGTATGTGTTTGAATCCAAGTGGATAAGCAAAGTGAGACAGATAGTCTAGAAAGGGTCTGGACTCCAAGTAGAAAGGAGAGCCACACCAAGTAGGTGTGATGACTATCCAAGTAGGTCTCATGAGGCGGGAGTCCTTCACGTAGTTGAGTCAAGGTATCCTAGTAGAGATCTCCATATCTTATGAATTTAGACGTGCTTGAGAAGCATCTCGTAGTGTTCAAAGGAAATGATGAACTTAGACATTCCCAAGGGGCATCTCACAATGTTCATAATGTGCGAATGAGCTTAGACATGCCCAAGGGGTATCTCGTAGTGTTCATAATCTGTGAATGAACTTAGACATGCCGAAGGGGTATCTTGTAGTGTTCATGATTTTTAAGGGATCAAGACATACCTTAAAAAGTATCTCGTATGATACATATGATTGAGGAACTTAGACATACTCAAGGAAGTATCTCATAGTGTTCAAAATATAAAGATAGGGCTAGGCTCCCAAGTAATAAGTAATAGAAAAAGGATCCAAAAGTAATACCTTGCATGAATGGTGTTACGGGGCATCATTAGCACATTGCACAAGGGATAACCTAGGGTCACTAATGAAGAAGAGATTGAAGATAGGATTGGACTAGAATTTCTTTCCTAGTATAGTAGACTAAAGATTAGAGAATCACACTAAATGAAGTTAAGTAATGATGAGGCTATGGAGGATGAACATGTTAAGGATGACTTTAAGATAGGCTTAGTATGTGAGGTAGTATGGGATACCTTATGTACATTGCACAAGCATGTCTTGAGGTTATCAAAAGGGTATATTACTCTTTAGTATAAAGAACCTAGGTCTTAATAAAGATAGTGGATTATGATCAAGAATGACCAAAGAGAGGTACTTAGCTTTGGTAGTAGTATGAGATGCTACCTTAGCCTTGAACAAGTATACTTTGAGGTGGCTTGTGATGTAGTTCATTTGAGTAAGAAAGACAGAGAGTTAAATGTGAACTCTTATATGCTTTAAGATGCTTTAATATGCTTATGATAATCATGTTATGATTATGCTTTATCTCTTATGATTATGTCTATTATTGACTAACCATTTGAGATATCTTATGTTTGGTATAATAGTTTTCATTTTGAGTACATTTCGTAATAACACATATTTTGCCTACATTCTAACCCAATGTAGGGTCTTGAGGAGATTGAGTTGTTTCGAAAGGTAGAGTTTCCAAGGATTTCAAGAGGTGAAGATTGGTGAGTCCTCATAGCATCCGAGGACACCACCCCTATGTTCTTTTCTTTATGTGGGCGTCGTCGCAAGATTTTCATTCATGTCAAAGTTAGATGGTTTTTAAGACAAGGTTATTATACATGCTTCTGCTTTTTTGAAATACCTTTTGATTTATGCTTAAAGAATTTTTAAAATTCCCTACATTTATGCATGATGTTATGTAATGAAGTCAAGTGGCTTGTACAAGACCTCCGAGAGGTCTAGTACGTCGCGTTACGACTTGAAGAATGCCCTTTTCTTCTAGGGTGTACTTTGGGTCTTGAAAAACTTGGTATCATATCATAAGGTTATGAAATGGTCTTAGGATGTCTCAAAACCACGTCTAATAGAGTCTTATTCATCGGTGTGGGTCGCGATACATCTATGAGTAGGAGGCTATGGGATGATTAGGAAAGTTTCACTTTTTCATTCTTCAAGTCATGCCATAGATCTATAAGCTCTCTCTCTTATCCCTTATGCGATGGTCTTTCGGATGTGACTATTAGAAGGGTTATGCTACAAGGAGTGAGGGAGAAAGGTGGGCTGAAATGCCAACTATAGATATGTGACTTGATATAGTTAAGATGATGGGTTATGATGTTGTTTTTAGTATGAGTGGGTTGATCTATGGTTATGTTGAAGGTTGTAGAAGGCAATGATGTGTTTCAATGTATGTTGATAGAATTGGTGGAATAGAGTGTTTGAGTACTACCTAGAAGGGGTGAGTGAATAGACTCCTCTAAGGAGGGTAGAAGTATCGTTCACCTTTGTTTAAGAGTCACCTTGGGTGAAGGATGTGAGATATTAGTGATGTTTAGAAAGGATTTAGCATAGGATTGCTCCAAATTGGGGAATAGGTTATTGTGTATCATTGATGTGCAGAAGCTAGGTTTACTATAGATTGTCACCTTGAGTGGTGTAGTAAGTATGAGAGCATTAGTCTCGGTTGCTAGTATCATGTGAGATTATGAATGGTTCCTAGTAATATTACACTAAGGCTAGAGTTACAAGAATAGAAGGCAAGCAAGTTGCTTCTAGTAATGTGGAAAGTGTTCCTAAAGCCAAGAATAAATTCTATGATCTCCAATCCAAGGGTGATAAAGAATGATCTACTTATGTCCCTTTTCGGTATGTATTTCTTCATTGATTTATTAAAATTTCCAGAATTTCCATGATTATAATTTGCTTTGCTGATTTTGGTGTTTCCTTATGATGAGGAATTGATGTTAGAAAGACATGTGTGGCTTGTTCTCTATGGGGGAATAAGGAGCCTTTTTATGAAGTCTTTATATGATTATGTGTAATTATGATTATATTGGAATTGATTTGTTTCCTCTATTTGGGTATGTGAATTTAGGTATAATGCATATACGATGGGCTTCTAGTCTAGAGTTGGTCCTTCAGAGAAGTGTTTAGTAAGGTGTCATTCGAGGACGTATGTATCCCTAAGTGGGGGATATTGTTATGACCCCCAAATGAACTAGGTGAATCTAGAGACCAACATGTGTGTCATGATCTTGTAAGGTATTAAAGTTACTAATAATAGTGTATAAAGGCAGTGTGTAAAGTTTGGAAGAGAAACGTCCAAGGACGTCCAAAATATCCAGAAACTAGTCGAAGTTGTACTAGTGTGTCGTAGTATTTTGTAGTGGAGTTTTGGTGGATGGTTTGAAGGTGAAATTGAGTCTCGATGGTTCCTATATGTATACTGATATGTAAAGGGTCTAAATTTCTTAGAACGATGTCCCAGGGACCACCCTAAGGGTCCCCAAAGAGGACCCAAATGTTGACGAAGAAAGTTGCCGAGGCACCCAGGATTTTGTGTACAAGGCGCATCGTTCAGCCTACACTTTACGAGAAAAAAGATTGCCATGCGAAAAAGGGCTGTCACGAACCATTCTGTCTCAAAACTTTTCCAAACCAAGAATCTAAAATGCTTCTGTGACACTCAGTCAACTCCAAGATGTGGTTGCATCGTTTTTAAGTCCAAATTAGAATTTGTTAAATGGTCCAATAG
>JAJJBR010000057.1:0-125821 GCA_022817965.1 Solanum lycopersicoides | reverse complement strand
TCATACGTGAACAAAATATCCAAGAATAATGTCACCTACTTAGATCGGAAATCAAATCTTGGCATATATAGCAAGATCCAATAAGTTTGTACTACATAAATCTTAGAAAATGTATGAGTCACTTAACGACTATTGAATAAAAAGCCTCATGGCTTGTGTGTATAGAACTCATAAGTCTATAGCATACGTTTAAAAGAAGTGAACCTAAGATTGTATGTAATGAAATGATGTAACCCTTAAGAAGGGGTTAAGTACGAGTGTTAAAACAACACTAAATGGCCAGTGGCATTGGCTCACGATGAAATGATTATTATGTAATGGAAATGATGAAACCCTAGAAGCGGTTAAGTAAGGGTGTGAAACACACAAATGGCCAAGTGCATTGGCAATATGAAAAATATCGAATGAATATCCACGGTAAAAAGGGTGAGTAATTATGAAGAGCAAATGTTCTAATGTTAATGATGTGGTGACCACAATGATATGAGGCTAATGTATAAAGATTGAGACAATCTCAAATGAGCCTAAGTAAATGTTCCAAAAACGTACTCACCTATGGAGAGGTAAGTAAAATTGAAAAAAAAAGAAGAGAAACCCCCCCCCCGTCCCCCTCTATGAACACTCTAAGAAAGTATTGAAATTAACACACGTTAATACTAATGATAAGATGAGAAATCAATACTATTTGAGGCTATGATGTCCTCATACTAGAAGCCATCTTCCAATGACGTACGAGTTGAATGTAATGGAAACTTTATACTGAGCACCGATAGAACTAGCTATGAGCGGTGATGTATTCTTTTCGGGAAGGGCGGAAGATATTTTCAACGTAACCTCATGAGATAAGACTGTCCTTCTTGCCGGGTATGGCTCCTTATTCTCTGGTCTCGAACCTATACTGTCATGTAGGGATCTGGCGGGGTTAAATTCTCATGTACGCTAGCATGTTTTTCGGGTCACCTTGGCCGGTGGATTCCACCTCTTTTCGTGTGGGGGATAGCACTAGGATTTATGATGGCCTCATATGATCTAGTCGGTAAAGTTAAAGTTCCCAATGAATGAATGAGGCCAGCCTCAAATGAAGCACAAAATGAAATGAATGATACCAAGTGTTAGGATAGGATATCAAGGGGTGAGGCTAGACCAGGTAATGACACTAGGTTTATTCTTGATCATGCAACACAAACCTAGATGAAAGGCTTAAAACTTACACCCTATGGTATAGCTGTGTGTTTTACACTGCTATGAATGAAATGAATGAATACGTATGGAATGAATGAAGCAGACCCTGTGTTTGGCTAACGAAGACTCCTAAGTATGAGGTCCCAATATGTGAGCCCTAATGTTTGAAAGTCTTAATGTCAAGTCATGATTCCAAGGTCTCATAGCATATGAATGAAATGTTATAAAAGATGTTATGTAGTGTATGCTATATGATATGTGCTATGTTGTAAGATGTTATGTGTTGTGTCAATATGATAATTATGATGATGCATGTACTCTCATGGCATGACTTTCCTAATCAAAAATTTGGAAAGCTCTTGATCTTTCCCTATCTCCCAATTTTGGAATTCTCACTGACTTTCCTAATCTAAATTTGGAAAGGTTTCACTTAACTTCCTAAGTCTCAATTTGGCAAGTCCCAGCTGACTTGACTTTTCTATAATCATGTGTTAGGAAAAGAGCTATTCCTTTATCATGCCTGTCCTTGGTGTGTGCTTGCATATACCCATACTTAAGTACATAGTGTGTACTAACCCTATACAACTCCACATTTTAGGTGCTGCAGCACATGTGGACGCTAGAAGCTACAGGTTAACGCTGAAGCTATACGGACGTCGAGCATCATTCTGGACTTGGTAGGCACTCATGCTTTCGAGTGTGCACATTTATATTCTAGCTTAGTTTTAGAGTAGGCGCTAGTGAGTATGTTCACAAGCGTTTCCTTTCCCTGTTTTGTTCAGATATTGTATTGGGGCCCATTTTGGCAAAGTACATCTTTAGTTAACTATATTATAACTATTTCTTTTCATTTGATGATCTTAATATTAGAATGGTTGATTGGTAACAATATCTAATAATATAAGAATGTTTAAATAAGTCATGTTAAGAAACAAAAGTTTCAAATTTTCTTTCTAGATTAACGGCTAGATGAAGAAGAATGACGTATGTAGGCTTGGTCTGCGAACCTCTAGAGAGGTCAAACGACGCGCGGCTCATCTGGGCGGTTCTAGATTACCGGTCGTGACAAAGTTGTTATCAGAGCACTAGGTTAAATTCCGAAGAAGATAATAAAGTTCACATCATTACCACATCGAGTAAGTTTCTAGTCATGTAGTGAAAGACCACTATCCGAATTAGAGACCTGCCATCATGCGTAGGAAATTTCCCTTCTTCTGATCTTATCGTGCTTTTCCCTAATTCTGATTTCTTGGTGTATGAGCGTTTCTAACATCAATTCTTATTGTTTTTTAGAGAAATGAATACTAGAAGGAACGCTCGGTCAGTAGGGGAGAGGAGGTTGCAGTTGCTGGGACAATATCAGTTTTCCACCCCAGGCTCCAGCGGGAGGTGGCTATGCCTTTTACCCAGCTGGGTTAGACTGATGGAGGGCATCTGTAGCCCAGATGGCACAGGCCAATTACTATGCAGACCCAGGCTATGAGCTGCCCAGGCACCGGAATGTCAGAGGGAGAACCCACTGGTTCGTAGCATGGATGACAGGCGCTGAGAACTTCACGAGAATGAAATCCTCCTATTTTCACAGGGTCTAGCGACTCAGAGGACCCCGGAGTTTGTGGACGAGGTGCTGAAGATTTCTGGTGAGCTATGGGCACAAATGTGAGAAGTGAGCTGGCTTTCCTATGCAGCTCAAAGGATGTGGCAGCAGACTTGGTGCAAGATGTGGCAGGATAGCCGAGCTTTGGCGTAGTCCAGTCATTGGCGAGCTATTTAAGACGGCCTTTCTGGAGAGATTCTTTCCTCAGTAGAAATGAGGGAGCCAAGAGGTTAAGGAATTAATCAACTTAGCAGAGTCATATGACAGTCAGAGTGAAGAGTATTCCCTGAGTTTGTTAAGGCTATGCCAGTATGCTACTTTCCTTAGTATCTAACACAAAGATGGATGAAGTTAACTGAAGTTCCTTAAATCTATTCATGATATGCTACTTCCTTATGTTAACACAGGATGAGAATGAGCAGGTTCCTCATGGTGGATTCAATGGAGATCTAGAGGAGGAGTGTCGTCTGCGATGCTCCATTATAATGATGGACCTTCTCCAGGTTGATGTGCATGTACAAACAGGTAGAGGGACAGCCCAGCAAAAAAGAGGGATTCGTGATGCTACGGAGGCCCTAGCCACAAGATCAGGCAAGGTCCAGCATGGAGGCCACAGAAACAATTTGGCGATCCCATGAGCAGCCCGAGTTAAAAAAGCGGGCAACAAGAAGTTCCTGGTACTCTAACTCTCAGGAGTTACAGCACCTAGAGGAGCAGCTGAGAACGACTGGTCACGTCTACAGTTCCAGAGGGAGCACTCCCGGCTCGGAGTGGATCGAACGTGCGAGGCAATGATGTTGCAGCGATCCTACAGAAAGAACATGTCTCAGTGTGGCCGAGACCTCACCAGGTGGAGAGTGCAGACAGGGCACTAATGCCTGCTTTGGTTGCAGGTAAGAGTGAGGCACATGGTTAGAGACTGCCACAGACAGAGGTCAGAGCTGGAGGTAATGCTCAGCCTAGCCTAATCCATAGCGTGCAGCAGCAGTCGAGCCTCCTAAGAGGAACAGGTTCTATGCACTGAAGGGCAGGGAGGAAGCAGAGAAGTCACAGGTATGCTGCACGTATTCTCAACTTCTATTTATGCTTTAACTTGATCCAGGTCTACGCTTCCTTTGTAACTCCTTTGCTTGATCTCACTTTTGAGATATTGCCTGAAGTTCTGCCATGATCCTATAGTCAGTTAGTACACTTTAGGAGAAAATGTAAGAACTGATAGAGTATACAAGGATTGCCCAATAGTGATAAGTGGTAAGGCTATGTGCAGACTTGGTTGAGTTATACCGATGCATGATTTTGATGTTATTCTTGGCATGGACTGGCTTCACAGTTGTTATGTCTGCTTGTACTGCCGTAGTAGAGATGGTGAGATTTCGTTTCCCTGATGAAGAGGAGCTAGTCTGGGAGGGGTACAACTCGAGTCTTCCTAACCTCTGATTTCTAACCTTAAGGCCAATAAAATGGTCGTCCAAGGGTTGTTGTGTCATCTTGATAAGTGTTACAGATTTAGATCTTGACATTCCTTCCATAGACTCAGTGTCTGTAGTGAATGAGTTCCTAGATGTATTTCCTGATATGATTTGCCTGGGAGTCCCTCCCCTCGAGAGATTTATTGTGTATCAACTTAGAACCCCGATACTAAACCAATTTCAATTCCTCCTTACAGAATGGCTCCAGCTGAACTCAAAGAGTTGAAGCTGCAGTTAAAAGATTTCACTGACAAGGGTTTCATTCAGCCGAGCATATCCCCTTGGGGCGCTCGCAGTGTTATTTGTGAAAAGAAATGATTGAACCTTAGAATGTGTATCGAATTATCGGCTGCTCAACAAAGTCATATAAGAATAAGTATCCACTTCCCAGAATAGATGATTTGTTCGATCATCTCCAAGGGTATAGTTTCTTCTCTAAGATTGATCTTCGTTCAGGTATCATCAGCTTAGGGTTAGGGATGGAGATATCCCAAAGACATCCTTCGTAACCCGGTTATGGTCACTATGAGTTCTTAGTCATGTCATTTGTCTTACAAATGCACCTGCTGCATTTATGGACTCATGAACCGAGTCTTTTGTGAATACCTTGACTCTTTCGTCATAGTATTCATTGATACATTCTCATCTACTCTAGGACCAAGGAAGAGCATGAACAACATTTGGGACTAACCTTGCAGGTACTTAGACAACATCAGTTTGTATGCAAATTCAGCAAGTGTGAATTTTGGCTTAGATCAGTGACCTTACTGGTATAACTTGCTTGTCTTTCCTTTTCCTAATTATGCATTATTGGATCCGGAATCTACCTTGTCTTTTGTTACTACACTGGTAGCCAGTAAAAATTGGTTTGCTTCTTGAGATTCTGTATGAGCCATATTCTTTGTTGAAACTCCCATAGGGGACATTGTTAGGACCGAAATGGTATATAGAAGAAAGCCAAATAGTTTCCAATCTTAAGCCACAAGAGGTTATCTAAAGGGGTTGAGTAACAGGAGTGTTCCACCATAATAGTGTTAAGGAGAAACCACCTTGTTGAGAGCCGAGGCCAGTAAAAAATTGCGTGACCCTCACATATTCGGTTCTTAAAGTTGGGCAAACGTTTCCTAAGTACGGTTTCGATTACTTCAACTCTAAATCTTAGTGCATTAGGCGGTTTTTGGCGTTTTAAGTCCATAACTATGTGTTTTATACTTGCACTATATGAGTTATTATAACTTCATGCTTGCTTTCATGTTGCAGTTTTTGTATAGCTTACTATATGATTATGTGTTGCATGAGTGTGATGTGCATTAGGTTAAAGTAAATTGAGAAGTAAGTTCCATCGATCTTAAATAAGAAGCTTCAGATAAGCTTAGGTATGTGCATCACTCAAAGTAAGTTGTGAATCAAGACATTCACAAAGATAAAAGTTCTAGTATGCTAAGGTGATTTTCGAAAATTTCCTTTTTTGTTCTAAAAAAAGGATAAGTAGTGTCATTCGGGGACGAATGTTCCTAAGGGGGATAATGTAACATTCAGGAAAATTACACGGTCTATTAAAGATCCCTATAATTCCTTAAGAATGCGAGCTAGGGGTACAAAGGGCATCCCGATGCCCAATATTAAAAAATATTGGCAGAGTATAGAAATTTGGCTAAGGGGTGTTAGCCAGTTTCTATAATAATATCGCAAATAGTCAGAAACATGCTCCAAGATTATTAGAAATTGTACCCGCAAAGAAGACCCTAATCTCAAATAGTGATCGCAATGCAATCACTTAAGGTATAGACATCCAAGTGTCAAGACTAGACACCATATCACATAACCATTTTAAAATGATCATGTAGAGTAAGCAGTGCCTAAGGACATAGTGAGGATCCTTGGGACAATAAGTGAATTATTCCAAAAGGAACATTCCCAATAGTTAGTTAGGAAAATGCAAGAAACACATGGGATTGCACATGGGCAAGGAACGGCCGAGGGGACCACCCTAACCGAATCGGTTAGGGCGGTTGGGGGACCATGCACGTGCGGGTCCAACCGCATGGGACCAGCCCCTCGAACCAACCTAGGCCCTAACCAACTGACATAACTACCCAACCACCCTATAACGACCTAGTACGAACAACTAAGATACCCGACAACCTAGGACCATTAGCGGTGAACACATACCGAGTGTTACTAACTTAGGGACAACCTATACCTAACCTAGGATGGTCCAATATGGTTGACTTTAGCCCTAAAACCTAGGGGTTATTTTAGTAATTACCCTATACAACTTTAATTTAATTTAGCAACTTAATTAATTAATTTAAAAGTCTAAAACCAAAAATACAAAGGGAATTTCCAGATTCGGTTAAGGCAAGAAAAAGACAACCTAGTACCCAACCTAGGATGGTCCAAAGAGTTTGTTATGGTCCTAACCACTTAGGGGTACTTTATTAATTACCATAGACTATTTAATTAATTAATTTAGCAACTTAATTAATTAAAATAATAGGAAAAAACCGAAACTAAAAGGAGACACCCTAAAATATCGGTTGAGTCAATAATTCCCTAAGTCTAGTCAATCTAGGAAGGGCATTTTGGTAATTAACTACCTAAGCTATTTTAGTTAAGTATATAAACAAAATTCACCTGATTTACAATCAGTTCTCCAAAGAATTAGACCTCAAAGTTGTTTACCATTAACGTCCAAAGCAAGAACAAGAGACCGTGACCAAACCCTAGGCGACTAGCAAGAACGTTCAAGAAAGGAGTGACGTTGTGACCGTGATTCACTGTAATTGACATGTTCTTTAGAAAGAGCTTTCCTTGTACATGCATTGTCCCATATGTGTTATGTGCATACACCCATACTTAGTACAAGTGTGTACTAACCCCATATATTTTACTATTTTATAGACGCAGGTTCTCAAGAATATTGAAGCTCGTCAAAGCGGTTTGGAAAAGTGATCTCCAGACTTTGGTAGGTCCTCTTGAGTTCGAGGATGCTACGTTTTATTACTCTAGTTTAGTTCATTAGATTTAGCTAGTGACTACTATCCCTAGTGTTTCTTTCCAAGTATTTATTTCAAAAGCGTTGTAATAAGGCCAATTGGCGAACTATTATTATTATTATTACGATTATTTATTTCATTGTTTAATCTATTGATAGATGGTTGTAAAGTTTGAGCTATTAGAATATCACTCTTATACAAAACTATCTGAAGTCTATGTATACTTCGCTAAGTATTAAAAAGTTTTAAATTTTTCGCAAATTTAACTGTATGATTGTGATGAAAGCTAAGAAGAGGCTTGTCTGCGACCTCTGAGAGGTTAACGACGCCAGTCGTGGTTCGGATTCCAGAATCTGGGTCATGACAACACACCTTGATGTTCAAATGCTCAATCCAAGCTTATTTAGGAATTGTACCTGTAATGAAGATCCTAAGCTAAAATTATTATTCGTTTACACACATTAGGTACGAGGCATGTCAAGCCTAGGTACCATAGCACATGATCATTTGAAAGGATCATGTAGATTAAACAATGCCCAACGACATAGTGAGGATCCTTGGACAAAAAGTGAACTTTCCAGAGTGCACGGTTAGGAAAGTGCATGGCAACACATGTGCAAGCACATGTGCCACCAACGGCCGAGAGACCACGCCCAACCGACTCGGTTAGGGTGGTTAGGGGGCAGGCACTCGTCGAGTCGAGCCACGTAGGGCCGAGCTTTCTAACCAATCCCAGGCTCTAACTAACTTACCTAACTAGCTAACTAACCTAGGACTAACTAAAATGAACCAAATAGTGTGCCTAAAATCCTAAGACCTAACCGGGTGACACTAGCCGAGTATCTAACTAAAGAAACATCTTATTACCTAACCTAGGATGGTCGAAAGGGGTTGGTTATGGTCCTAACGACTTAGGGGTAATTTAGTAATTACCCTAGGTCACTTAATTAATTAAATTAGCAAATTAATAAATTAATTTAAAATGACGAACCCGAGACCCTTAAGCAAATTTTCAGAATTTGGCTAAGTCAAATGTTCTCCTATTTTTAGTCAATTTAGGAGGGGCGTTTTGGTAATTTAAGTGGAGGGTCTTCTGGGTAATTCATGGGGCGACTATATAATGATATTAGGTCAGTTTTAGAACACTTTCACACATCCCAAATCAGATCAAACGAAATTTCTCTCAATCCCTCAAGAACACTCTCTTTTCCAAACTCTATTGAAGAACAAGAAAAGCTTAAGGGAGAAGAAGAAGGTTTCGAAGTTTCCAATCAGGTTTCGTGGATTCTTCATCTATAAGGTATGGGTTTTTCACTATTGGGATTACTTTCCTCAACAGGTCCTTTCAAGATAAGTTTTCAAGAACATTAAATACTAGGGTTTTTATTCTACAAAACGGATTTTCTTCCTAACCCTAGATTTATGATTTTCGATGAAAAGTAAACATTTTCTATATTTGATTTCGCATGAATTGTTGAGTAATTGATTGATAATTTTTGAATGACGTGTGATACATGATCTTTCTCTAAGTTTTGGTTTCGAATGGGTTGTTTCTAGTGGTTGATAACGTGAAAATGTTAGGGTTAGAATTTAAGGTTTTAATGAACCCTTTTATGACCCGTTTACTTTCTCCTACGCTATGCATTAATCTTCTACATGATTTGATGAGTTGTTCTTGATATGCCATTGAGTATTTCACTATGTATTATTATCAATATTGCATGATGAATAAGATTCTTGGAAGCAAGAGGTAAGTCTTCTAAGTGTGATTACTCTCAATGTTTATGTTAGTTTATAATTATGATGCTCTGTTTACGAAAGTAATGTATGATGTTGTTATGTGAATATGCTATGCTATGAATATGTCAATTGTGAGATCATGATAAGCATACAAATATGCAAGTCTATGATATCCCTTGTATGTTTTACTAAAGGTGATTATGCTATGTTAATCTCACATATGAAGGGTTACAATGAAAGGACAATTCTCATCTAATCTAAAAGAGATCATGATCATGTTATACAGGGAATTAACCTCCTATGACCTATGATAAGTTTATGATAAAAGTAAACTTAAAGGTTATTTCAAGAAAGGGATTTAAGGTAAGCACCGATGAACTAGATATGGGAAGTGTCCCTTCCCTAGCGGGAAGGTAGGTTCACAATGATTCTCATGAAATTGAGGCTACCATGTAATGTGGAACTATGGGTCTCTAAGACATCTCCTAGTTCTTGAACTATCGCCACCATAGGATACTAGCTAGTGGATCCACCTAGAAAGATATGTCATGTTAGGTTCTACTTTGGCCGGTAGACCACCTCTTTTTGGTGTGGGGAAGACACTGGATTCCATGTTTAGCTCACATGGTCTATGTCGGTTAATGTGTATGTTCCCTCATGTAAAATGAAAGACAAGTAAATGAATGTTGACTATGGTGACTTGAGGAGTTTGCTTAGTATAGGTAGTGGTATGGGACGCTACCTAGACATTGCACAAGTTGACTCTAAGGGAAGTCCTAGGAGATTGTTCTTATGTAATATGATACCATGAAAGATATATGTTTATGATGCATGATGTTACTCTTTTATGAATGTTTATCCTTATATGATTATGATACATGATGTTCCTCTTATATGGATGTTAGTCATTATGATGAATATATTACCTAGGAGATTGTTCTTATGAATATGATAACGTGAAAGGTATGATGCTTATGATATATGATGTTTCTCTTACATGAATGTCGGTCATTATGATAAATACGTTAGTTGTTTATATTGCTATATGAAGTGATGACTAACTATGTTACAAGTTATATGAAGCAAGGCTTTACATATGGTCTCCTATCTTATCTACTCAGTTATGTGGGGTTATGGGGCTTCACATGACCATTGCACTTTTAGGTTGGGGATGAGGTCATTGGTAAATATTTTGTATGTTGTGTCTACATGATCTATTGAATATGAAATGTTAACATGACTCTATGAGAATATGTCTTTACTAGTGATCATGCTTTAAGTAATGGAATCCTTAACTTGTATATGTTATATGGTATGTTGAAGACTTTTATATGACTTAGCATGTTTCTAAAGATATGATAAATGATTTTTTTTCATGCATGTCCCTATGTGTTATATGCATATACCCATACTTAGTACATGTGGCGTACTAACCCCATTACTTTATATTACTACAACTGTAGGTTCCGGCCATTGAAGTTAAAGAGGTCGATTGAAGAAGCTTGGAACTCTTTCTCTAGGTCTTGGTAGGTCCTTATATTCGGGAGCTATCACTCACTTAGCCCTCTACCTAAAAATGGTTTTGAGAAACAAATCTGCGAGGAACCTGCACATCGCGCAGTGGCTGCAAAGATTTGGTCGCGTCATTTAAAAGTCAAGTTGGACGTTTCTAAAAATCCAATATAAGTATATGGGTGTTGTTGGTACTTTGGGGATTTATTATAAACGGTTATTCTACCTATTTTATGATATTTTAAGTGGGTTAAAACATAGAAACCAAATTAGAATTATTCTTCAAAACAAAACCCTTCCCTACCAAATAGATTCACTCAAAACTCAATTGGAGGCCAAGCTCAAGATCAAGCTAGAAGATGAGTTTTTGATGTGCCGTGATTTCACATCATTTCTAATGCATTTCACTTAAGAGTTGTGTGTGTCTAAAGCCTTTTTGTAGTGATTTTAACAAGTTTTAAGTCTTGTTTTGCACGAAAGATGTTCATGTGCCAAGAGAAGAAAACAACTAAAAATAACGCGGAACCATACCTACGGAGGCAATCGGTCGTTCAGTAGATAGATCGTAGGTGGGCATCGTAGATGAGAAGCCCAGTCATTGAAGGAAAATCAGGGAAGTTTGACTAAGTGTGGAACCACGAGAGGCAACAACGACCTTTCGATTGATCGACGGACCGTACTAGTGAACTGTCGTTTTGTTAAGAGAAGGTTCCAGTACCTAATTTTGGAAGATTCTAAGTATAAACCTACGGAGGAGCATCGATGGCCCGTAGATGGATTGACGGACCGTACTATTGATCCGTCAATTTATTTAGAGAGGGTGCTACCCGGTGGGCAAAATATCTTCTAAGTCCTTATTGACGGAAGCAAACCATGGACCGTTGGGGTTAACTACTATTACTTTTGTTCTACTTTGTGTATTGGAGATTGATTTTTGTAACTTTAGCAAATAATTGATTTGCGAAATTGTTTTGAAAGATTTTTCTTGCAACTTCAAGTTGAATTTCTAGGTTATTCTTCTTGTTATGTAAATTCCTGATTTCTTCATCTAAAACTATGAATTGTAATCTTGCTAGCAGGGTAACTAAATCCACAACTAGGGTTGAACCATGGGTAATTAATAAAGTATAACTAGCAATTAAGCAATTCTTGAATAGTGTTTTGCATGCATTAATGATTCATTCGTTTAGAAATCTTTTTAACGGTGGGCAACGTCTGAACTCACCTTGTTGCTACTTGCCGGACCAAGGAGGTAAATAATATGAAAATAATTATCAACGTAGATTTAGTGTGATACTATCTAATAGGCTTCTGTCGATTGGTGCGAAGTAATAACTAAGCCATACATCGATTATGATGTATAATATGAGGTAATTGTAAAGGTTAGTAAATTATACACACGTAGTGGGACGAAGGTGCGGGGTGAAATTCTCTAGATGTCGGACCAAGGATTTAGAGATACCTAACTTATCGCTTTGCATGTAATACACTAGGAAAGGATTGCTATTGCTAGGAATACTGTGTTATGAACCTTTGGGGAACACATAGACCCTAGTTACTTTCTCATCTTGATAACAACCGGAGTCTACTTTTATTCACTTGTTAACCATACTATTGAAGAAATTTTGTTTCACAAAATCCCCCCCTTTACTTATATGTTTCTGAAAGACATTGACTAAATAGATATAATTATGGGTTAAATTTAAGTCTAAATCATTTTCCTCGTGGGATCGACCCTAACCTACTAGTTGGGTTCTTTACTTGATAACAACCGCTTATTCTTCCTAAGGGATGTGTAATTGAGCGTATCAAAGCTGCCAGGGACTTTTGATTTTAGATTAAGTTTAACTACATTATTGAACTTTACTCAACTATTTCGTAATTTTACTTTTTCTTTTTCTTTTGGTTTCTCTCAGGTCTATCTCTAGTGTATGCCAAGTACACGGAGGCGAGGGGAACTACTCATCCATATGATCCGGAACTGAATCAAACTTTGCAAAGGATGGACAAACAAGGGGTCCCAAGTAACCCAAATAGAGGGAATGTAGGTGATGGAGTAGGCCATCACCCTCCCATACTAGTTATGGCACACAACTAGGCACACATTGAGAATCAGTTAGATGATGCTGTGTAGGTATCCGAACTGTGCATAAGATCTTGCACTGTGGGTATTATTTGCCCACCACACACCAAGATGCTCATTATTTCTCCAAATCATACAATTGGTTCCAACGAGATGGCGCTATTTCAAAGAGGCAAAATCATCCTTTGAATCCCATTCTAGGGATTGAGCTATTTGATTTATGGGGCATTGACTTGATGGGTCCGTTTGTGAGTTCTCATAGGATGAAGTATATTCTTGTGGCGGTTTACTCTGTGTCGAAATGGGTGGCAGCAATTGCGCTCCCCAACAATGAAATGAAGAGTTTCAAAGAATTCCTAAATAAGAACATCTTCTCTAGATATGGTACAACGAGGGCCATCATTAGTGATGGCGGCTCAGACTTTTGTAATAAATTGTTTAAAGGGTTGCTGGAAAAACATGGTGTTCGCCACAATGTGGCTACTCCCTACCACCACACACTAGTGGGCAAGTTGATATATCCAATAGGGAGATCTAACATATTCTTGCAAAAATTGTAAATGCTAATAGAAAAAACTGGTCAAGGAGGCTAGATGATTCTCTTTGGACCTACTGCATTGCATACAAGACCCCCATAGGTATGTGTCCATACCAAGTTGTATATAGGAAGGTTTGTCACTTACCGGTTGACCTAGAGCACAAGGCGATGTGGGCGATGAAGATACTGAATTTGGATTGGACCAGAGCATCAGAACAGAGACTAAGTGAGTTGAATGTGCTTGATAAGTTTCGCCTAAAAGCATATGAAGTTCACCCATCTACAAAGAGAAGAGGAAGAAGTATCACGACCAAAGAATTGAAAAGTGAGAATATGTTGTTGGTGATTTGGTGCTTCTATTCAACTCTAGGTTGTGCTTATTTATGGGCAAACTCAAGTCCAAGTGTACAGGGCCATCCCTCATCACCAAATTGTTCCCATGTGGAGTGGTTAAGCTTGAGAGAAAAAAGGGGCAAAGTTCAAAGTTAATGGCCAAAGGATTAAGATGTACCTGGGGCATGCGGAGAGTATTCACGAAGTGGTTGAAGACTACCATATTGATAAAGTCTGAGTAATTAAGAAACCTGCATCATGCCGCGATGTTAAATCAAGCGTTGCTTGGGAGGCAACCTAAGGTGTACCCTCTAGCAAACAATAGGTTTTATTTGCCATGTCGAAATAGTTGTGGTTCGTTTATATGTTTTAGGTGTTTCATTTTTTTGTGTGTGTTAGTGTTGGCTTGAGATTAGAATAGGGCCTGTGTCTAAAAAGTGTCCACAAAAATACAAAAAGAATAGCCTAATTAATGTTACATGTGCAGGAGGGAATCATAAATCTGCAGAAAAAGGTCTGGTCAGAGGTCTATGGACCCCATCGATGGGTCGTCGTTCGATCAACGAACTGTCGATGGTGTCCATAGATCCCAGGTAAGTCTAAAAAAATTTCGAAGTCTAACAGTGATCAACGGTCTTTGTCGACGGACCGTCGATCAATCCACTGCCAATCGATGGGGTTTTGTGTATCCAAGTCTGCTAGTGAACTGACCCGACCCGGATACGGATGGTTTTATTTAAAACCAACTCTTTCAAATCCCTTCCCTCTTTCCGTTTTCTATCAAATTCCTTTACTTAACAGTTTCATTCCATAACATTCCTTCCCTTTTCACTCCCCAATTAAAATCCCCATTTCCAATAATCATTTGTCCCATCATTTTCCCCAAATCCCAAACATCTTCTCTCCCAAATTCTCTTTTCTTCCATTCTCAAGAGTTTGCTAATCGGGTTCAGAAGCATAGGCTACTTAGTCCGGTTACATATCACTGTAGGCACACAACCACAACACTCTTCGCAACTTGAAAGGTACTTCGATTTCCCATAACTATGAAATCTCGTTCATAGTTCAATATAGGAAGTTGGGGTGGGTCTTGACCTTCGGACTGAATTAATTTAAATCGCATGCTAAAAGAAGCGTAGTTACTTCCCTTAGGATGATAGACAGTGGTTGTGTAGCAAATTTCACTATCTTAATTTTTGTGTGTCTTAGGTTCCTGAAAGTTCTGACCTACGGTTCAACTTTTTACTCAATTGGGTTAGATATTTATACGAAATAGGAACCCTAGGAATGACAAACTAGCATATGGTGTATTAAAAACATGTTTAAACTTTATTGTGATAAAATGGGTCACTAAAGAAATGTAAAAATTGCACTTGAAAGCGGACTGAAATCTATCGCAGTACCACATTACGAGACCCCGTCTACGGACCGTCAATCAGTCGATGGGCGATTGATGGGGGACTTTGATTTAAACATTTAGAAATAATCCTAAGTGTCAAACGATGGAGGTGGACTAAGATTTGTCGGTTCTTAACATCCGTCATTTCCATCAAAGAGAATGTTTTCAACCCATCCAAAAATAAGTTTAGTGTCAGACGACGGACGTGAACCACGGACCGTCGATTAATCAATGAGCCATTGTTGGGTCTGGTCGACCTGACTATGCAGTAAAGTTTTGTATTTTTTCTTTTCCTGTTTTCTTCTTACCATTATTTTTCGAGTGTGTTGGTAAGCTGCTATGATACTAACAAGTACTCCAGGTGTAAAAATGGCTCCAAAGAGGATAAGTGTCTACTCCAAGAAGGGAAAATCCAAGTCGTTTACCCGGACTTATCGGCTAATCAATGAGGAAACCAATACAGAGCAGGATCCGACTTATGTTCCTTCGGATAGACAAACTCCACAAACATCATCCAGAGCCACTAAGGGCAACCCCCCGGAAGGTGAACCCCAACGTAGTCACTGCCTCCCAGTATGATAAGGAGTGCACACTAATTGGCTCACCAACTGGAGATGCTTCCAGTATAGAGAGGGTCTCAGCATCCAACTTCGAGTTTGCCACAACTTCAGGTTCGGGGTCGGACCAAGCTTCATTGTCCATATCGGCCACTACCTATAGTTCCAATTCTCAGGGAGCCACCAGATAGGTGATCAAAAAGAACAAGCATCGTATGATGAGGCCACTAGTTTAGAGGTTGCACCTACACCGCGACCGGATGACCCCACTCCAGTTGCAGATGAACCGAATATGTGGTGCGTGGAGGGGTAGTGGCAGGTATATAGAGATGCTAAAATTCTCAATGAGAAGAGGGTGATGACTCGACTGGTCACTGAGGAGCATAGAGTCCTCACGGGGAGTTTGCACACAGTTCCAGCGGTTCACAGACTCTTTAATATCCACAAATGTGACTGGATGGCTCGGGACTTGGACAGTTATTGAGTGGAGATTGTTCAGGAGTTATATGCCTCCTACGTTGCCACTCTCCGAGGTTCCATCGATAAGCTGTCAAAACCCGCCAAATAAGACCCTCTCACCTCTTAACTAGTCCAGGGTTGCCGGGTTGACATATAAGAAACCACCATCAGTCGTTTCCTATATGACCCGACCACCGGTTCACATGATAGCCGCAATACTTCACAGTTTCATTACAGGTGGGAAATTGTTTAGAGTGGTGAATTTCAGAGGAGTGTGGGAAAGCGTGAGGCGGTTAAAAAATGGCTCGCTCAATATATCGCGACAATTGGTGAGAGGGTTGACAGCGTTACATATCCCCGAGGACTCATCAAGAAGGGTACCCTCACTTTTATGGCCAAGTTCTTTGGGTTGTTGGTCGGACACCGATTATCGCCCACAAAGGATGACAATGTACTTACATGGGATAGGGCGGTGAAGGTGGCAGCGCTGTTTTCTTGGCTAGAGATAGACTTCGCACGAACGATTTTAGCTGAGTTACACGAGGGGGAATTCAAGACCTACGCCACTGACCCGTTTCCATGTCTTATTTTCCAGATGTGTAGGGACGTCAGAGTGCAAATTTGGCACTATTATACACTTTGTCAGCCGACAAGGACTTTTTATATAGGTCTCATCAAGGATAAGGTCAATGTGGAAGCACCCCGCAGAGGGCCCCGGATCGAGGTTCCCCCACTGAGCTAGAATTTGGCAGACATGGTGGAGCTAGCCCAAGGGGCTGACCCTGCCATACCAGAAGATGGTGACCCCAATACAGCCTCCTCCTGACATACAGCCAGTAGTGCCCCAAGCTCGTCTAGATCCACACCACCACCTGCAGCATTAGTCCCTCTAGCTCGAGTCTAGAAGTTAGAGGCATAGATGGCTACCCTGCTCCATCACATTTAGTCGTGTATGCAGAAGTACACAGCAAAGGCAGAGGAACGCATAGAGAAGCGGCTGGACAAGCAGGCAGAGCAAGAAGTTCAGGCAGTTCACAAATTCCTTAATGCATTCGAGATGTGTGTTCTAGCACATGCACCCCCTGCCACTGACCTCACTGCCATCCATACTGAGGTTGCCAGCGTACAATCCGATGTTGATGCCATCTTGGAGATGCGGGGGGCGGAGCAAGAGATTGCTCCTATTGAGCTAGGTGAGGACACTGTTCTGGAAGCATTGTTTAATATCCTTGCTGAGATATAACCCGCGCCCCACATTCATGGCAAGAGGCACCACTCTAGCCGCACCACTGAGGCCGACAATGAGGCCCCTGCATTAAAAGAGAGCGGACTGATGTACCATGGTTTCACGGTACTTTCAATGCTTTTTCCTTAAGTTTAGTGTGTGTCTAGGGCGTTTTTGTAGTAATTTTAATGTGTTTTTATGTGTTTTGCAGGAAAGGTGTCCAAAATGGAAATGCAGAAGATTGTGCAGAAATCAGTGCAGAAATGACCCACGAAGCCATCGACGGCATGTCGTCTCATCGACGGACCATAGGTGGTGACCGTCGATTGAAGGTTCGAGGATGTGGAAGCAACTCCGGAATTCTGACCAAGTGTGGGGCTACGGAAGGATCGACGGTCAGTCGAATGATCGACGGGCCTTTCTGTCAAGTCGTCGATGAGATCAGAGACTGTCCAAGTACCCGGTGTTGGAAAAAAAATCTAAGTATTTAACGAGGATAACCATCGACGGACCGTAAGTGCATCGACGGACCGTGTTGTTGGTCCATCGATTGGATCAGAGAAGGTGCGATTTGGAGGCTTGAAGAAGATGCTAAGTATGGACCGACGGAGGCAGTCAACGGTCTGTCGTTTTATCGACAAACCGTCTGTGGAGTCGTCGATTGAAGACGCGTTTTGGGACAAACTTTCCTTGTTTTGAACTCTTTTTAATTTAGGACTTAGTTATTATAAATAGGGTTAAAAAAATTGGTTTTGGGGTTAGATTTTTATTATTATTTTTCATCCTTTTGTTCTTGGAGATTGGACTTTGCAATTTGGATATTTATTCAAGTTTCCGGAATCCATTATCAAGTAAGTTTTGCTATTTCAAGTGTTATTTCTGGATTTTCTTCAAACTTGTCAAAGTAAGTACATGAATTATTGTTTAACAACCTTGAATTGTGTTCTTCTAGGCATGGGTAACTAAATCCACAACTAGGGTTGTGGGAACCATGGGTTATTAACAAGGTAAAACTAGATAAATAACAATTCTAGAATAGGTTCTTGCATGTATTGATAATTCATTCGTTTAGAATTCTTTTTAACGAGTGCACGCGTTAGAACTTGCCCTATTTCTACTTGTCGGACCTACGGGGTAGTTAATAGGAAAAGAATTATCAACATAGATTTAGTGGATACTATCTAATAGGCTAGTTTCGATTGATGAGAAGTAGTAACTAAGCCATACATCGAATATGATGCTTAATATGAAGTAAAGGTAAGGTTTAGTAACTTAGACACACGTAGCCAGACCAAGGTACGGGGTGAATTTCTCTAAATGTCGAACCAAGAATTTAGAGATACATAACTTATCACTTTGCATGCAGGATACTAGGAAAGAATTCTTATAGTTAGGATTACCGCGTTATGAACCTATGGGTTATAGTCAGGTGGGTTTAAAATAAAAATGGGTTGGTTTTTAAATTTTGGGGTTAATTCATTGGTCAAACAAGTTCATCAGTAGGATTGTGCAACATGTATTTCATTGGTCTTCCGTTAGAGTAGGGTAATACACTCTAATTTTTTAACGTCACGGGCATCAATGTCTCAAAAGTATGAAGGGGATATTTGCATACCATTTACTATAGTCGGTGGTATATTTGTCATTTTTTCCTAAATTAATTAACGAGCTTCTAAATTTTAACAATATAAAATAATTAACTCAAAATATAAACTTGTTAACTCAGAATGTAAACTATAAATAATCAAAACTAATTAACAAAATATTTAATTGAAAAAATAAAAATATTTTTGAGACAATTGTTGAATATTTTTAAATGGTAGTAATAATATAAAAATGTATATAGATTTTAAAATTTATAAAATTCAAAAGATCTAGTGAAGAATTCTCACCACCAGAAATGAGCTCCCAATTTCTTGATGAAGAATTGTGTTTTTTGAATCTGTCTTTAACAGTGAATACGACAAGGGTATTTTGTGAATTTGAAATTTGAAATCCAAATTCCTCTAGATGAATATACAAATTTTTACTGTTGTCGTTGTATTGTTGGTGAACGTTGGAATTACAGTTGTTTCATGTTGCAGTTGTATTGTTTGTGAACGTTGGAGTTGTTGCTAGAGTGAATGATGAATAGAAGTAAACGGTTAATTAGCTACTAATTAAGATTGTTGGGCAGATGGAAAAGGGAACTGGTTTTTTAATGTTGGGCTAAAAATTGGGTTAAGAATACAGTAAAAAAGTAGTTGGATTTTTTATTTATAACTTAGTCAAATTGAGATAATTAATGAATCCAGCCAAAAATTAAATTAGAAAATTAATATTAATTAATTAATTAGCTTTTTATTTTTTTAAAAAAAAATAATTAACTCAAAATATAAACTATAAGTAATCTAAAATAATTAACAAAATATTAAATTGCAAATTAAAAAAATCTTTTTTTGACAATTTTTGAATATTTTTAAATGGTAAAAATTATACAGAAAAGTGTATATTTTTTAAAAGTTAGAAAAGTGACAAGGTTTAGTGAAGATTTCTCACCGTCACCAGAAAATGAGCTCCCTTTTTCTGGATGAAGAATTGTATTTTTTGAATCTCTCTTTAATAGTGAAGACGATAAGGGAATTTTGATAATTTGAAATTTGAAATTTGAAATTCGATTTCTTCTCAATGAATATACTAATTATGATTGTTGTTGTTGTATTATTTGTGAACATTGGAATTACAATAGTTTGATATTTCCCTTGTATTGTTTCTGAATGTTGGAGTTGTTGCTGAATTGAATAGTGAAGATGTAACGAGTTGGGCTACTAATTGAGATTGTTGGGCTGCTGGAAAAAGGAATTGGTTGTTGAATGTTGGGCTCAAATTGGGTGAAGGATACAATATAAATGTGGTTAGATTTGATGTTTGAGACTTAGTCAAATTGAGTTAATTAGTGAATTATCTCAAGATGCACACTGCTGATCAACAGTGGGACAAACCCACAAATTAAATTCCCCCTAAACCACCAGATGAAATTCCCCCTAAACCACTAGATATACTTAATAATCTATGTCCACAAAAACCAAGTACTTATACAGATTCATTATTATCTAATGAAACTAGTATTAATGAACTAGTTGAGTATGACATGACAAAGGAGAATGAATCCTATAGTATGATGGTGGATGAACAAGAAATTACTCAACAAATGGATCAAATCTTTCTCACTGAGGAGGATAAATTACGAATGTACACCCCCTGGAGATTTTCAGTTATAATCAAATTGTTAGGACAACAAATACAACACCAAACCCTAAAATCAAAACTTCAATCACTCTGAAACTCTTATTGGACTTCTCTTTGATCGATCTAGGCTCTGATTATTACATTGCGAAATTCTCAGCGGCAGAGCCATTAAACATGGTTCTCCAAGAAGGGCCCTGGTTCATAAATAATCATTTCTTATTTATACAAAAATGGGTTCCAAATTTTATCAAGCAAAGCAAACACTACTGAAACGTCCATATGGGTTAGATTACCTCATTTTCCCACAAAATTCTATGATGGAATTATACTTAAAAAAAATTGGTAATGCCATTGGAAACCTGCTGAAAATAGATGCATGCACAAGTATAGCTATCCGCGGAAGATATGCTAGATTATGTGTAGAGGTGGTATTATATAAACCACATAAGGGTTCTATTAAAATAGGAAATCATAACCAAGAGATATGGTATGAGGGGGTTGGGTAATTATGCCAACAGTGTGGTAGAATTGGTCATTTGAAGATGCAATGTACATTCAATTCTATTGGAAACCCAATACCAATAGAGTAATATGATCTTCATCATGACACAGAGAAGTGGCATACAGTCACTTTTCCTAAGAAAAAACTCCAGGCGAAAAAAAAAAAAAGAGGGTATTCAGGCAGGAGCAGGAGCAGTCGTGGAGCATGAAATCAATATTTCGAAAGCGGAATCGGGTAAGTCATCTATTTTATTAGATTCTAAGGATAATTATAGTAAAATTTACCCCCAAAATAATAAAAGATTGGTAAAAAGAATCCCATCCCCGTTCTTAATCGAAACACATCGCATACGCTCCAAAATAAATTCAAAATTTTAACTCCTAATGACGATGATCTTCATACTAGCATTATACCGAGAATCAATGCAGTAATCAAAGTAGTTTGGAGAAATCCAACTCCATTACCCCCAAATCTGCTGTGCTAGAATTTTCGCTCAACCAAGCGACACGTGCGCACTAGGTGGTAACAAATCATGCCTTCACGTCACATACAGATAAGTCGGTGGACCCCATCAAATGTTCCAATAACTCTAAATTTACCCCTACCACTGAAAATAATTTTACATAGATTAATTTGGTTAGCTGTCAATCTAAATTTACTCCAACTGACACTTGTGATGCACAACAAGTTGACAAATTAATTAATTCAGATTTACACTTGGCAATAGATGTAGGAAAAAATGGACGATGAGAATTACATGCATGAGACTCACTATTCCCAAGAGGGAAACTTAATGCATACATTATATAGCACCAGTAATATGAAGATAAAATCCAAAGAAAAAGATCTTCAATCATTAGAAGTATGTCAGGATATCTTTCCTAATATATCAAATATATGCATTCGCAGTAGTCCAGATAAAGAACCAGAAAACCACTCTATTTCCCAAAAGACGCAGGCTAAACTCAATGGCTCCAAGAGATTCAGTCAGGAACAACATCAATTCTCTCCCCCAAAAATCAAAACCCTCCTCCCATAATTTACACCACTACATCCCTCCCACTATCCCATCCACCTCAGTCTTGGATCGAACAGAGTCTTCAAGGTCAAACTATCTTCTTCACTCTCGATCTAGAGGGACGGGAGGTGATGATTATAATAAAAAATCCCAACTTTCTGGCGCAAATGATAACGGAGGGAATGCCTCTAGCTACGGACAACTACACCAACCAGGTGTGGTTGAACAATATTATGAACCCACTAGCTCCATTGGTTGCTCCAACACTTATCCATCACATGCAACCGATGTCGAACCTCCCCACTCACTTCAATCCATTAGTAGCAGTTGTAAGGCAGGATCTTTCATTTTTCACTTTAATGGACCAAATAGTGGAGAATCCTTTGTTCAATCCTTGGATACCTCAATTGAACCAAGCTCCAAACTCTCCCAACACACCCATAGAGGTAGAAGTGATAGAGGATCCTATGGAGGAAGTTCACTCCCCCTCATTTACCGAAATAGCAAATCTAAGCGGAGTAGCCCTTATGCTATTACCGGAATTGGAAGACAAGAAATATGTTTTCATTTGCCCGAAGAATCTCAAAAAATGTTCAATAGTCTTCCGCCCTCCTTTCACTGCACATGCAGCAAAACTAGCAGTAGTTCTGAATCCAACAATGAGGACACATGCAGAAGAGGTAATGACCACCACAAATCTGAATCTAATGAATCACGCTAATACAATAATAATCTAGAATATTCGTGGTGCTAATAATGATAATTTTATGAGGAATCTTAAAGACATAATTAGAAATCATAATCCTTGTATCTTAGCACTGCTTGAAACTAGACTTCAGGATCATTCAACTCTAAAGGATGAGTTGGAATTCAGAAGTATGTTTGAAGTTCCAGCTGTGGGACGATCTGGTGGAATTGTTCTGCTATGGCACGCAAATTTGGTGATGATTAATCAAGTGAATAATTCCAGCCAGGCGCTGCATGCAATGGTCCAGGTACACCCTAATCATACTTGTTGGTTACTAATTATTACAAATGCTAGTACTGATATAATTAGACGTAATATACTTTGGAATAATTTGAAAGAAATTAGTAAGACATATGGGGGACCTTGGTTGATTGGGATCGATTTTAATGAAATAACTTGCCAAGATGATAAATGGGGGCCCGGCCTTATAATGTTTGTAGATCTTCTAAATTTGTAGATTGTATTAATTATTGTAATATGCTAGATATGGCTGTAAAGGATCTCGTTATACCTGGTGAAATCATCGGAATAGAGAGGGTCTAATTCTGGAAAGACTAGATTGTTATCTTGCGAATAAGGATTGGCTACTATGTTATGAAAATGTTGGTGTAACCCCTCTCCCTAGGACACATTCTGATCATTCGCCTATTTTACCTAACTTAAATATCACACACGCTAAACCTATGAAGAAATTTTTTTCGACTTGAAAATTACTGGTGTGACCATCAGGAGTTTAAAGGAATAGTCCAAGCTTGTTGGACTAATAAAGATCATATTCATGCAAATCAAGAATTTCAGGAGGTAGTGGGAATTTGATGTAGACAAACTTTTGGAGATTTAAAAAAAAAAAGGCCAAATTACTTGGTCGACTAGCAGGAATTCAAAAATCTATCAATTTTCGTACTAGTATTTTTCTTCGATATCTAGATCAAACTCTTAGAGTTGAATACAATCAGATTCTTAGAATAGAAGTGGACCATTGGAAGATGAGATCTCGAATAAATTGGCTAAATGATGGTGATAATAATACAAAATATTTTGATCTTTCAGTAGTTAATAGACGTCGTCGTAATAAAATTTCGTATTTCCTGGATGACCACGGATCACTGATCATGACAAAATGTTGCAACATGCTGCAGACTACTTCGAGGAAATATATACCACTGCCCATAAAACATCGTCTCTCCGGACTACGGCTAGGATTACTACCACCTTTAAAAATGTTGATTTGAATGATTTAGATAGGCCTCTTAATGATATGGATATTAAGTTTGTTGTTAACTCCTTCCAGTCTTTTAAAGCCCCGGGACCAGATGGACTTCATCCGTTCTTTTACCAAAAATATTGGAGTATTCTTGGACCTTCCGTTAAAAACCTTGTGCATGAAATTTTAAGAAGTTCTGAAGTTCCTCCAGCTATTAATCAAACTTATATTTGCTTAATACCTAAGATGCAAAATGCTAATAATCTAAGAAATTTTCGACCTATAGATCTTTGTAACACAATTTATAAAATAATCTCATAAATAGTGGTTGTTAGAATCAAACCCTATTTAAAAAAAAATTATCATCCCTTATCAAGCCAATTTTCTTTAAGGAAGAAGTCCTGCAAATAATTCTATTATTCAAGAATTGATGAATAAATTCAAGATTTCTACAGTAGGAAATTTTATGCTCAAACTAGATCTTGAAAAAACCTATGATAAGTTAGAATGGTCCTTTATTTATAGAGCCTTGATATATATTAAATTTCCTACCAACATAACAAAACTTATCATGTCTTGTATAACTACCTCGTCCATGGCAATTCTTGTTAATGGCTCTAAAACAAATTTCTTCGACCCATCAAGAGGTATTCGGCAGGGAGATCCCCTATCACCTTATATTTTCATCCTTTGTATGGAGATGTTGTCAATTATATAAATTATCAAATTAATATAGGTCTTTGGACTCCTATCAAACTGTCAGCTCGAGGTCCTTATCTCTCCCATCTATTTTATGCGGACGATATTACTTTCATGGACAAGGCTAACAAGTCTTCAATTCAATCTGTGGCTCAATGTATTAATTTATTTTGTCAGTTATCGGGGCAGAGTATTAATAAAGTTAAACCCAAGGTCATTCCTTCAGCCAAATGTAATGCTAATATTATTTCTCAGATTACTACTAGTCTGGGCATAAATCATACTAGAAATTTTTGTTAGTATCTTGGTTTCCCTATCTTTAATAAGTGTCCTAAATCTCAAGATTTCATGTATATTTTAGATAGGATGAAACAAAAGCTTGGGGATTGGAAAATTAACTTTCTAAATATAGCAGGTCGAGCTACCCTAGATAAGTTAGAATGGTTCTTTATTTATAGAGCCTTGGTATATTTTAAATTTACTCCCAACATAACAAAACTTATCATGTCTTGTATAACTATCTCGTCCATGGCAATTCTTGTTAATGGCTCTAAAACCAATTTCTTCGACCCATCAAGAGGTATTCGGCAGGGAGATCCCCTATCACCTTATATTTTCATCCTTTGTATGGAGATGTTGTCCAATTATATAAATTATCAAATTGATATAGGTCTTTGTACTCCTATCAAACTGTCAGCTCGAGGTCCTTATCTCTCCCATCTATTTTATACGGACGATAGTACTTTCATGGGCAAGACTAACAAGTCTTCAATTCAATCTGTGGCTCAATGTATTAATTTATTTTGTCAGTTATCGGGGCAGAGTATTAATAAAGTTGAATCCAAGGTCATTCCTTTGGCTAAATGTAATGCTAATATTATTTCTCAGATTACTACTAGTCTGGGAATAAATCATACTAGAATTTTTTGTTAGTATATTGGTTTTCCTATCTTTAATAAGTGTCCTAAATCTCAAGATTTCATGTATATTTTAGATAAGATGAATTGGGAATTGGAAAATTAACTTTCTAAATATAGTAGGTCGAGCTACCCTAGATAAGTTAGAATGGTTCTTTATTTATAGAGCCTTGGTATATTTTAAATTTACTCCCAACGTAACAAAACTTATCATGTCTTGTATAACTACCTCGTCCATGGAAATTCTTGTTAATGGCTCTAAAACCAATTTTTCGACCCATCAAGAGGTATTCGGCAGGGAGATCCCCTATCACCTTATATTTTCATCCTTTGTATGGAGATGTTGTCCAATTATATAAATTATCAAGTTGATATAGGTCTTTGCACTTCTATCAAACTGTCAGCTCGAGGTCCTTATCTCTCCCATCTATTTTATGCGGACGATATTACTTTCATGGGCAAGGCTAGCAAGTCTTCAATTCAATCTGTGGCTCAATGTATTATTTTATTTTGTCAGTTATCGGGGAAGAGTATTAATAAAGTTAAATCCAAGGTCATTCCTTCAGCTAAATGTAATGCTAGTATTATTTCTCAGATTACTACTAGTCTAGGCATAAATCATACTAGAAATTTTTGTTAGTATATTGGTTTCCCTACCTTTAATAAGTGTCCTAAATCTCGAGATTTCATGATTATTTTAGATAAGATGAAACAAAAGCTTGGGGATTGGAAAATTAACTTTCTAAATATATCAGGTCGAGCTACCCTAGATAAGTTAGATTAATTCTTTATTTATAGAGCCTTGGTATATTTTAAATTTACTCCCAACGTAACAAAACTTATTATGTCTTGTATAACTACCTCGTCCATGGCAATTCTTGTTAATGGGTCTAAAACCAATTTCTTCGACCCATCAAGAGGTATTCGGCAGGGAGATCCCCTATCACCTTATATTTTCATCCTTTGTATGGAGATGTTGTCCAATTATATAAATTATCAAGTTGATATAGGTCTTTGGACTCCTATCAATCTGTCAGCTCGAGGTCCTTATCTCTCCCATCTATTTTATGCGGACGATATTACTTTCATGGGCAAGGCTAACAAGTCTTCAATTCCATCTGTGGCTCAATGTATTATTTTATTTTGTCAGTTATCGGGGAAGAGTATTAATAAATTTAAATCCAAGGTCATTCCTTCGGCTAAATGTAATGCTAATAGTATTTCTCAGATTACTACTAGTCTGGGCATAAATCATACTAGAAATTTGTGTTAGTATATTGGTTTCCCTATCTTTAATAAGTGTCCTAAATCTCAAGATTTCATGTATATTTTAGATAAGATGAAACAAAAACTTGGGGATTCGAATCAACTAGGCCTCACTATCTCAAACATTGCTTCGGCCAACAATAGTAGTGACTGGCTATTAAATCTCAAAGATTGCAATGACACCCCCAATATTCATTTAATCAAGGGGAAAATTTTATTTCCTTTCGCCATATGGCATATTTCGATTAATATAAATTGTAATGTCTTTAACAACTCATACAATTCTATCTCAACCTCTCTAGTTACTTCTCGAGCTATGGAGTACAAGTACTCTACAAGAACCTCCTCTTCTTGCCCTACCGATAAGATCTCCATTAATATTAGCTGGAAACGTCACCCATACCAACTTTACAAACTTAATATCGATGGTTCCTTCTCCAGTAGTAAAAGAATAGGCGGCCTAGGGGGAGGGATTCGTGACAACACTGGGACATGGAAAATAGGATTCAATCAAAAATTGTATGGTCCGAATGCCACATCAATGGAGCTTCTCGCATTGCTTAAGGGTGCTGAACTTGCTTTCCTTCATAGACTTTTCCCAATCGTCATTGAAACTGATTCCACAGGGGTAATTGATATAATTATGAATAATCAGAACTCAATTTTCAATTTCTTAATTTCCAATTATAGGTACTAGCTGAGAAAACTGCAGAATCCGTCAATCCAGCATAATTTCAGAGAGTGCAATAGAGTAGCCCATGTTTTGGCAAAACAAGCAAGAACTAGTAATAGTAATGAAAATTGTGTTGTTTTTGTAACCCCTCCTACTATGGTGACGTGTTGCCTAGCGGAGGATTTAGCAGGAGACATTACTACTAACCAAGTGTCCCTAGCATCTTGTACTAATCTAGTTAAATTTTGTAACTCTAATATCCCTGATGTAATAGCCTTGTAGGGTTTAGATATATATAATATTTATTATTAGCCAAAAAAAGATGAATTAATATAAATTGATTAATGAGTTTATTAATTTTGACAAAATAAAATAATTAACTCAAAATATAAACATATTAACTCAAAATATAAACTATAAATAAACTAAACTAATTAACTAAATATTTAACTGAACATTAAAAAAATTGATACAATTTTTTAATATTTATAAATAGTTGTAATTATACAGAAATGTATATATTGCTTAAAAGTTATAAAACTGATAAGCTCCGGTGAAAGAAATCTCACCACAAGAAAATGAGCTCCCTATTTCTTGATGAAGAATTGTATCTACGAACCTCTCTTTAACAATGAAGATGACTATGGAATTTTGGGAATTCAAAATTTAAAATTCAAATTCCTCTCGATAAATATATTGATTTTGATTATTGTCGTTGTATTGTTTGTGAACGTTGGAATTACAGTCGTTTGTGAACGTTGGAATTACAGTCATTTGATATTGTCGTTGTATTGCTTGTGAACGTTGGAGTTGTTGCTGAAGTGAATAGTGAAGAGATGCAATGTGTTGGGCTACTAATTGAGATTGTTGGGCTGCTAGAAAAAGAGATTGGTTGTTGAATGTTGTGCTCAAAATTGGGTGAAGGATACAGTAAAAATGTGGTTTGATTTTTTATTTAAAACTTAGTCAAATTGAGTTAATTAGTGAATTATTAAATACGATGAATTACTATTAATTAATTAAAGAGCCTCTTAATTTGATAAAATAAAATAATTAACTCAAAATATAAAGTTATTAACTAAAAAAGATAAACTATAAGTTAACTAAACTAATTAGCTAAATATTAAACTGGAAAAAAAAAGAAATTGAGAAAATTTTAAATATTTATAAATGGTAGTAATTATATAGAAATTTATATATTATTTAAGAGTTATAAAAATGCTTCTCTGGTGAAAAAATATCACCACCAAAAGATAAGCTCCATATTTCTTGATGAATAATTGTGTTTGTTGAACCTCTCTTTAACAATGCAGACGACAAGGGAATTTTGAGAATTTGAAATTTGAAATTTGAAATTCGAATTCCTCTAGATGAATATACTGATTTTGATTGTTGCTGTTTTATTGTTTGTGAACATTGGAATCACAGTTGTTTGATGTTTTCTTTGTATCATTTGTGAATGTTGGAGTTGGTGTTGGAATGAATGTTGATGAGAAGTAACGGATTGGGCTACTAATTGAGATTGTTCGGCTGCTGGAAAAAGGAATTGTTGGTTGAATGTTGTGCTCAAAATTGGGTTACATTTTGTGGTTTGATTTTGTATTTGAGAATAAGTTAAATTGAGTTAATTAGTGAGTCTAGCTAAAGACTAAATAAGATGACTCAATATTAATTTATATACTAGATTCTTAATTTTAACAAAATAAAAAAATTAATTCAAAATATAAATTTGATTGTTTCCGTTGTATTGTTTGTGAACGTTAGGCTACTAATTGATATTGTTAGGCTGTTGGAAAAAGGAATAAGTTGTTGAATGTTGGGCTCAAAATTGGGTTAAGGATAGAGTAAAAATGTTGTTAGAATTTGTATTTGGGACTTAGTCAAATTGATTTAATTAGTTAGTTAATATGCATATAGATTAAATAAGATGAATTAACATTAAAATAATTAACGAGCTTCTTAATTTAAAAAAAATAATATAATTTACTCAAAATATAAACTTATTAACTCAAAATATATACTATAAATAAACTAAACTAATTAAGAAAATATTTAATTGAAAATAAAAAGAAAGTTGAGGCAATTTTTGGATATTTATAAATGGTAGTGGTTATATAAGTGTATATATTTTTTAAAAGTTTGAAGTGACAAGCTCTTGTGAAGAATTCTCACAATCAGAAAATGTGTTTCCTATTTCTTGATGAAAAGTTGTGTTTTTCGAGTCTCTCAGTGAAGACGACAAGGGAATGTAGGGAATTTGAATTCAAATTTCTCTCGATGAAATATTGATTTTGATTGTTGCTGTTGTATTTTTTGTGAAAGTTGGAATAATAGTCATTTTTATGATGTTGTTGTATTTTTGGTGAATGTTGGAGTTGTTGCTGGAGTTAATGTTGAAGAGAAGTAATGAGTTAGGTTAGTAATTGAGATTGTTGGGTTGTTGGAAAAAGGAATTGGTTGTTGAATGTTGGGCTCAAAATTGGGTCAAGGATAAAGTAAAATTGTGGTTAGATTTTGTATTTGAGACTTAGTCAAATTGAGTTGATATGTGATTCTGGCTAAAGATTAAATATGATTGATTAGTATTAGTTATTTAATGAGCTTCTTAATTTTAACAAAATAAAATAATTAACTTAAAAAAAAAACTTATGAACTCAGAATATAAACTATAAATAAACGAAACTACTTAACAAAATATTTAATTGAAAATAAGAAAATCTTTTGAGGCAACTTTTTCATATTTATAAATGGTAGTAATTTTATAGAAATGTATATATTTTATAAAAGTTATAAAACTAACAAGCTTTGGTGAAGAATTCTCAGCAGTAGAAAATGAGATACCTATTTATTGATAAATAATTGTGTTTTCCGAATCTCACTTTAACAATGAAGACGATAAGGAAATTATGGAATTTTGAAATTTGAAATTACAATACCTCTTGATGAATATAATGATTTATATTGTTGCCGTTGTATTGTTTGTGAACGTTGGAATTACAATCATTTGATGTAGTCGTTGTTTTGTTTGTGAACGTTCGAGTTGTTGCTAGAGTGAATGCTGAAGAGAATTTACGGGTTTTCCTACTAATTGAGATTGTTGAGATGATGGATAAAGGAATTGGTTGTAGACTCAAAATTGCATTAAAGATAGATTAAAAATGTGGTTACATTTTTTGTGATTTAATCAAATTGAGTTAATTCGTGAATCTGGCTAAAGATTAAATAAGATGAATTAATATGATTAACGAGCTTCTTAATTTTAATAAACTGAAATAATTAACTCAAAATATACACTTCTTCACTCAAAATATAAACTACACATATACTAAACTATGTAACAAAATATTTAATTGAAAACAAAAATATCATTCTAGGAATTTTTTTGAATATTAATAAATAGTAGTAGTTATGTAGGAATTTATGTATTTTTTATAAGTTATAAAAGTGACATGTTTTGGTGAAGAATTCTCTTTAAAAGTGAAGACGACAAGGGAGTTTTTGAAATTTGATATTCGAAATTTGAATTCCTCTGGACAAATATACTGATTTTGATTGTTGTCGTTGTGTTGTTTGCGAATGTTGGAATTACAGTCATGTGATGTTGCCTTTGTATTATTTGTGAGCGTTGAAGTTGTTGTTGGAGTGAATGTTGAACGGAAGTAACGGGGTGAGCTACTAATTAATTGAGATTATTGGGTTTCTAGAAAAAGGAATGTGTTGTTGAATGTTGGGCTCAAAATAGGGTTAAGATAGAGTAAAAATGTGGTTTACATTTTATATTTGAGACTTAGTCAAATTGAGTTAATTAGTGAATTTGGCTAAAGATTAATCAAAATAAATTAATTTTAATTAATTAACAAGCTTCTTAATTTTAACAAAAAATAATAATTAACTCAAAATATAAACTATCAATAAACTAAACTAATTAACAAAATATTTAATTTTAAAAATAAAAAAATCTTTGGAGACAATTTTTGAATATTTATATATGGTAGTAATTATATAGGAATGTATATATTATTTGAAAGTTATAAAAATGACAAGCTTTGCTGAAGAATTTTCATCAAGAATTGAGTTTTTCGAATCTCTCTTTAACAGTGAAAATTACAAGGAAATGTTGGAAATTTAAAATTCGAAATTCTCACGATGAATATATTGATTTGATTGATGTCATTGAATTGTTTGTGAACGTTGGAATTACAACCGACGTATGCTGCTATTGTATTGTTTGTGAACGTTGGAGTTGTTGATAGAGTGAATGTTGAAGAGAAATAACGGGTTGGGCTACTAAGTGAGATTGTTGGGCTGCTTGAAAAAAGTAATTGGTTGTTGATTGTTGGGCTCAAAATTTGGCTAAGGATAGAATAAAAATGTGGTTAAAATTTGTACTTGAGACATTGTCAAATTGAGTTTGTTAGGGAATCTAGCTAAAGATTAAATAAGATGAATTAATATTAATTAAATAACAAACTTCTTAATTTTTATAAAAAAAATATTTAACTCAAACTATAAACTTATTAACTAAAAATATAAACTATATATAAACTAATCTAATTAACAAAATATTAAATTGAAAATAAAAAATAATTTTTGATATAATTTTTGAATTATATATAAATGTATGTATTTTTTAGAAGGTATAAAAGTGACAAGCTCAATAAAGAATTCTCACCACACAAAAAAAAAATGAGCTTCCTATTTATTAATGAATAATTGTGTTTTTCGAATTTCTCTTTAACAGTGAAGACGACAACGGAATTTTGTGAATTTGAAATTCGAAATTTGAGTTCCTCTCGATGAATATACAAATTTTGAATGTTTTCGTTGTATTGTTTGTGAACGTTGAAATTATAGCCGTTCGATGTCGCCATTGTATTTTTTGTGAACATTGGAGTTGTTGTTAGAGTGAATGTTAAACAGAAGTAACGGGTTGGACTGCTACAAAAAATTATTAGTTGTTGAATGTTGAACTCAAAATGGGTTAAGGATAAAATAAAAATGTGGTTAGATTTTTTATTTAAGACATAGTCAAATTGAGTTAATTAGTTAATCTAACTAAATATTAAATAAGATGAATTAATATTAATTAAATAACAAGCTTCTTAATTTTAATATAATAAAATATTTAACTAAATATATAAACTTATTAACTCAAAATATACACTGTAACTAAACTAATCTAATAAACAAAATATTTAATAGAAAATAAAAAAATATTTTGGAGAATATTTTTGAATATTTATAAATTGCAGTAATTATATAGAAATGTATATATTTTTTAAAGGTTATAAAATTGATAAGCTCTGGTGAAGAATTCTCACCACCACAAAATGAGCTCCCTATTTCTTCTTGAAGAATTGTGTTTTTTCGAACCTCTCTTTAATAGTGAAGATGACAAGGGAATTTGAAATTCAAAATTTAAATTCCTCTCGATGAATATACTGATTTTCATTGTTGATGTTGTATTGTTTGTGAACTTTGGAATTACAGTTGTTCGATCTTGTCATTGTATTGTTTGTGAACGTTGGATTTGTTGCTGGAGTGAATTTTTAACAGAAGTAACAGGTTGGTCTAATAATTGAGATTGTTGGGCTGCTGGAAAAAGAAATTGGTTGTTGAATATTGGGCTCAAAATTCGGTTAAGGATAGAGTAAAAGTATGGTTAGATTTTATATTTGAGACTTAGTAAAATTGAGTTATTTAGTGAATTTGGCTAAAGCTTAAATAAGATGAATTATTATTAATTAATTAACAAGCTTCTTAATTTTAACAAATTAAAATAACAAACTAAAAGTATATACTTGTTAACTCAAAATATAAACTTTAAATAAACTAAACTAATTAACAAAATATTTAATTGAAAATTAAAAAAAAAATCTTTTTGAGACGATGTTTAAATATTCATAAAAGGTAGTAATTATATAGAAATATATATGTATTTTAAAAAGATATAAATGTGACAAACTCTGGTAAAGAATTCTTACCACCAGAAAAATGAGCTCCCTATTTCTTGATAAAGAATTGTGTTTTTCGAATCTCTCTACAACACTGAAGTCGACAAGGCAATTTTGGGAATTTGAAGTTCAAAATTCAAATTCCTCTCGATGAATATATTGATTTTAGTTGTTGCCGTTGTATTATTTATGAACGTTGGAATTACAACCGTTTGATCTTGTCGTTGTATGATGTCCCATGGACAACCCCACCCGCCCACCACCCCATATCAAGTGTTACGACCCGCATGTATACCCTAGAAGTTAGGGTATTATTAGGTCATGGAACTACTTACTTGAACTCTCGGAGGTCTTGTACAAGCCGTTAGACATCATTCATTGCATACATGTCTGAAAAGTAGTGCGAAATTAAAACTTTTCAAACTAAATATCTTAAAATATCTTTCATATTAAAATCATAGGAAAATACTAAAGTCTCAACATATGTCATCCTTAGACTTAGGAAATACTTGGGACATGACCCATACAATCGAAATATAACAATCCAATATCTATTACAATACTTTGAAATAAAAGAGTCTAAAGATGATTGTGCCCTCGAGTCAAGTGAGGACATACTTCAACTATGCTTGAACCATAATTAGGTTCCAAGCTTGATCCAAGATACCTCTCACCTTCTAACCACAACTTCAGAGATAAACAAAAGTATGGAATTAGTACAAACACATGTACTAAGTATGACTTAATGCATAAAATCATGAGAAACATACATTTATAAGGAACATGCTCTTTTTGATTAAAACTGTAATACTCCAAAAGTCTAAAGCCTAATCTAGAGCCTAACATAAGAGTCTAAGAGTTGTAACAATGTTTATAAGTCAATTATAATGTATATAAGTCATTTAGGGAGTTTTAGAATCAAAACGTCTAAGAACATCCACGACGTCCGGAAACTAGTTCAAGAGGTGCTAGTGTGCCTTAGCCTATTTTACAAGGTTTTACGAGTCGAAATATGATGAAATTTGGTGAAAAGGTGTATAACACATATTAGAGTTATTCTATAGTCGAAACGTCTGGGTACGACTCCCCAAGTACAAACCAAGGTCCGTTGAGGAGGACCCTTGCAAATGTGGCTAAAAGCTTTCAAGAGACAGTGTCTACCAACGTGGCCCATCGACGAGGCGTGGTCCAATCGACGGGGCGTCGATGGACACTTATCCATTTTGGGAAAATGTCCCTTTTGGAAAACTCTCTGACAAAAACAACAGACCAACATGACGGTTGGTCCCTTGGCCGTCGATTGACCTACGACCCGTTGGTCGTGGTCTCGTCTGTCAAGCCACTGTTTGTTGCACGTTTTTAAGTTTTTTAAATTAATTCATTAGGTTGTTAGTTAATTATTTAGGGGTTAAGGGAGGTCAAATTAAGTTTGTTAATGACCTATATAAAGACCCTAACCTAATTCAACTAACCTAACCCTCATAATTCCAAATAAACTCAATTGCACTTCCTTCTCTCTTCTTTCTCTCTCCCAAAGTAACCCTATTGAAGACCAAGCATCGGAGGGTTATAGGGCTGAAAAGGATCAAGTTTCTACATCAAACTTCATCAATTAGTGAGGTATGTGATTCCTTTCACCTTTGGGATCTCTTTCCCCAAAGGGTTCCTTCAAGATGATTTCAAAAAGATCAAAATTCAAGTGGGTTTACTTCAAATACGAAATTGATCTTGTAAATTGCTTTGTTTATGATTCATTTTGTTTTTTTTTGAGTATATTAACATGTATTATGAATCAATTAGACTACTTCTTGATGCATTGACCTAGTTTGTGGAAGATGACCTTTTCCCCTTAACCCTAGGTTGTGATCTTGTGTTGAATTGTCTAGTATTGATGCAATTAGCTTGGTTATTGTGTGAATTACTATTCTATGTTTTTATTATGTCAAGTTATGAGTAGATTGTGATACATTGTAGTCCAATTATGCCAGTTCTTGAGTAATTGACCTAGATTGGAAAGTAGATCATGAATTTGACCCAAGTCCCTAATCATAGGCTATGAACTAGTGATGAATTGTTATGTAGTGATTCAATTGACTTTATTATTATGGTGGTTAATATTGTTTGATGGTATTACAACCATTGTTGGGTTGAATTGATGATTGTTGATGGTAAGACCTTGATGATGTCTTATGAAGGAGATTGGGGTAAGTCTTGTGATCTAAATTATTTACTTCAGTTATGATTACTTGTGATTACGTGATGATGTTGTATTGAAGTATAACTTATATTAAGATTGATAAGATTGGTATGATGTTGAATTGGCACGTCTTTACTATGGTTTGTGGGTTGGCTAAGATTTAAATGTTATAATGATGGTGATAACTTACCAATGTGCCTTATTATAATGTGATATAAATATGTGCTAAACTCAGATGTATGAATTGTAATGAAAGGACAATACTCATGCAATTCTTATTGAGTTATGATGATGATTATATAAGGGATAGACCCTATGACCTAAACTAAGCTACGACCATTAATAAATGCTTAAATACATTTCAAAAAGGGACTCTAGCTTAGCAGCGAGTGAACTAGAGTGAGGAGTGTCCCTTCCCACATAAGGAAGGTAGTATCACTAATGTACTCAAGATATTGGAGACTATAATGCATGTATCATAAATAGTTGTCCTAGTTCTTGAATTATGTTTCCCCACATAGGAATACCTGCTAGTGGATCCACATAGAAGCTATGTTCATGTTTTGGTACTACTATGGCAAGTAGTCCGCCTTCTTTCGGTGTAGGGTTCCATGACACCGGATTTCACATTAGCTCATGTGATCTATGTCGGATAAGGCAAGATGTTCCCAAAAGGTAAAATGAAGTAATGGAAGGAACTCTAACTAGTATGACCTAAGGGGTTTATCTTAGTCTATGTAGATGTATGGAACTCTACATTTACATTGCTTTAGTTAGCCTTGAGGAAGTCTTAGAAGGATGTTCTTATGTATATCTATGCTTATAAATGTAAATGATATGTATATGATGATCTTACATGTTGATGACAGATAGTAGTTTCATTTATGAATATATGTTTGGTCTCTATTACTAGAGTATGATGATATGTACTCTTAATGATATAGTATGTGAATATGGACATTGTTTATGGTTCTTGTTGGATTTACTTGATTGGGTAAGGTTATAGGGCTTTGCTTAGTCATTGCACTAGTGGAGTTAATGAGGGTACATGAGTAATGGTCTTGCTTTGGTTATTTTGTTATGAACTCTTATCCATGTTTGTTGATGTTATAACTTGATGATAGAGTTGTCTTGATAATGTGCTCAAATATGTTGGTATGCATGATTTACTTGACTAGACTTAGTATAATTGGTCTTGTGATGAACACGGTCTTGACTTAATAAATATGCATTAATGACTTGTAATTGTTGTTGAATGTGCATAAGGCTTTTCAAAGTAAATTAACATGCTTTAATGGAATGTCCATTTCTAGCATGATTTTATGTTGTGTGTGCATACGGTCCTATAATTAGTACAAGTGATGTTATAACCCCATTTTCTCCTTTTTCCCCAAACATTTTATATTGCGGTCGTTGAAGGGCTTGTGACGACTTTGAAGTAATACTTGGATTCTCATTCTCCAAGTTGTGTAGGTCCTCACCACTTCGAGGACAATGTCACTTTATATCTTTGGATATTGATTTGTATTAAAGACAATATGTTCATTTCTTTTCATTTAAGTATTAAAGATTGTATAGCCTATATGTGGCTTTTATTGTATTAATGTATGGGCTACGCTTAATTGTTATACTCTTATTTAGATGGTTATGAGATGAGACAATCCGTTTTAAAACTATGCTAAGTATCTTATATATATATGTGCAATAAAAGTAGAAGACTAAGTAATCTTCTTATACAAAGGGTCTATGTATACTCGATATGAATATATTATGTGTATGCGAGATGTCTATGTAAATCTCATGATAGATATAGACAAGTTTTAAATTTTCCGCATTTTAACTTATGAATGTAATGATGTAAGCTAAGAGGCTAGTATTAGTCCTCTTCGAGGATGACGATGCCTGTTACGTCTAGGGGTGCTCCCCGGGTATGACAAACTTGGTATCAGAGCATGAAGTTTAATATCCCTAAAAATGATGTCTCATTAAACCACGTCTATGTAGATTCTTATTCATAATTGTGAAATGTGCCACACTTATGAATGAGAGACTATATGATGCTTAGAAACTATCTACTTCTTGTATTCCTTTGTCGTACCTCTACAGTACTATTATGTTCTTTCGCCTAAACATTGTATGGTGGTTTTAGGTATGAATACTCGAAGAGCAGCTGCTATAAGGTCCGTAGAAGAAATGGCTAATGTGGGAGCTAATTACAACCAAGTGACACCACATGACAACCAAGTGCCTCTACTTGAAGAAGACTATGGGTGATCATGTTCCGATTTCCCCTCTACCAATGACCGATGGAGATATAAGGGCAACTTTATCACTTTGACACAATCCATGACCTCTCAAGCTAATGCCGTTACTTCTCAAGTTCAAGCTATGACGACCCAAATGAATAGGGAGGTTGGACCTCGATTGCCTCAACATGCTAGAGCTGTGGCATTGCGTTTGAGAGACTTTGCTAAAATGAATCCACCTTTGTTCTTTGGGTCGAGGTCGGATGAGGAACCTCAAGATTTCCTCGATGATCTCTACAAGATTATCTATTATATGAGTTTGACCTCAATTGAGAAGGCTGAGTTAGCGGCCTATCAACACAAAGATGTGGCCCAAAAGGGGTATGTGCAATGGAAGGATAATAGGGCACTAAGAGGTGATCCGGTAACTTGGGAGATCTTTAAGAAGGATTTCCTTGATAGTTTCTTTCCTAGAGAGATGAGGGAAGCTAAAGTGGATTCATCAACCTTCGTCAAAGAGGTATGAGTGTACTTGACTAATCCATGAAATTCACTAAATTGTCCAAGTATGATCCGCCCTTGGTTTCAAACCCAAGGGATTAGATGAGTCATTTCTTACAGGGTTTTCCGATGACTTGGAGAAAGAATGTCGTTCGGCTATGCTTCATGATAATATGAATATCTCTCATCTCATGTTCATGCTCAACAAGTGTAAGAAACGAGGAAGAGGAGAAAGAGTAGGGAGGCTAAGAAGGCCAAGTCTTATGAAAATGGGTCTTCAAAGGGTACGCTTGATATTCAAGACAAGCCTAGGTTTTTTCTAATCAAGCTCCTACAAAATTTCCCAAGGCTCGTGATGATAGGGTGTCTAACCCTAAGTCTCAAAAGGGGAGAGGTACTAGCTCACCAAACAAGAATCCAACTTGTGAAAAGTGTGGCAAGAAGCATTATGGTGATTGCCTTGTTGGGACGGACAATTGCTTTGGGTGTGGCAAGAGTGGCCACTAGGTTGGGGATTGCCCAAATGTGAAGGGGCAAGACAAAGGTAGTGGGCAATCTCAAGCTAGTGGTTATAATGTGGATCCTCTAAAGAAGAATCGCTTTTATGCACTTCGCTCAAGGGGTGAACAAGAGAGTTCTCTCGATGTGGTGACCGGTATGTTAAAACTATTGATGTATATGCTTTACTTGATCCGGTGCTCCATTATCTGTTGCTACTCCCTTGATAGCTAGAAAGTTTGATATTTTGCTCGATATTCTAAATGAAACTTTCATGGTAACTACCCCGGTAGGTGAATCGGTGGTTGCAAATAGGGTGTATATAAGTTGTCCTATAATGTTGCCTAATAGAGTTACTCATGTTGAATTTGTAGAACTTGATATGGTTGATTTTGATGTCATTTTGGGAATGGATTGGTTGCATGATTCTTTTGCTTCCATTGATTGTAAAACTAGAATTGTCAAGTTCAATTTTCCAAATGAACACGTTTTAGAGTGGAAGGGGGGAATTCTATTTCTAGAGGTCGTATTATCTCTTGTCTTAAGGCTAGTAAAATGATCTCAAAAGGGTGTCTATATCACATTGTAAGAGTCAAAGATTTGGACTCCGAAAATCCTCCCATTGAGTTAGTCCCCTTAGTAAAGGAATTTACGAAGGTCTTCCCTCCAGGAATCCCTCCCGAACAGGAAATTGATTTTGGTATTGACTTATTATAGGATACCAACCCAATTTCAATTCCTCATTATTGGATGGCTCTGGCGAAATTGAAAGAGTTGAAGGATCAACTCAAGCACTTACTAGACAAAGGATTCATTAGACCTAGTATTTCTCCATGGGGTGCTCCAATTTTGTTTGTGTAGAAGAATGATGGGTTCCTTAGAATGTGCATTGATTATCGCCAACTCAATAAAGTCACTATTAAGAACAAGTATCCTCTCCACCGGATTGACGACTTGTTTGATCAACTCCAAGGGGCAAGCTACTTTTCTAAGATTGACTTGAGATTGGGATATCACCAACTTAGGGTGAGAGGTGCGGATATACCAAAAATGGCATTTCGGACAAGATATGGTCACTATGAGTTCTTAGTAAAGTCCTTTGGTCTCACTAATGGCCCGACGATATTTATGGACCTAATAAATAGGGTGTTTCAAAGTTACCTAGATTCATTTGTAATTGACTTCATTGACGACATCTTGGTATATTCAAAAAATAATAGTGAACACATGGACAATTTGAGGATGGTGTTACAAGTGCTTAAGGAACACCAACTTTTTGCCAAGTATAGTAAATGTGTGTTTTGGTTGAGTTCGGTGGCGTTTCTTGGTCATATTATCTCTAGTGAGGGTGTTGAAGTGGATCCAAGGAGAACCGAGATGGTGAAAAATTGGCCAAGGCCATTGGGTGTAGTGGGCTATTATTAGGAGGTTTGTGGATGGTTTTGCGTCCATTGCATCTCCGTTGACTACTTTGACCTAAAAGAGTATGAAATTTGAGTGGTCAGAGGCATGTGAAAGAAGCTTCAAAATCTTGACGGATAGGCTGATTTCCGCTTCGGTGGTGAACTTACCGGAGGGTACCAAGGGTTTTGTTGTATATTGTGATGCATCCCGTGTGGGCTTGGGGTGTGTGCTTATGCAATATGGGAATGTAGTAGCCTATGCCTCTAGGAAACTTATGGTGCATGAGAAGAATTATCCAACTCATGATCTTGAGTTAGCGGCCGTGGTATTTGCCTTGAAAATATGGAGGCATTATTTGTGTGGTGTTCATGTTGATGTGTATACCGACCACAAGAGTCTTCAATATGTGTTTACCCAAAAGGAGTTGAATCTCCGACAAAAAAAGTGGTTGGAATTCTTGAAATACTACGACATGAGTGTTCTCTACCACCCCAGCAAGGCCAATGTGGTTGCGGATGCTCTAAGTCGTATGACCAGGGGTAATGTCTCTCATGTAGAAGAAGCCAACAAAGACCTAGTGAAATATGTTCATAGGTTGGCTTGTTTGGGTGTTAGATTGTAAGATTCTCCGAATGGTGGTTTTACGGTCCATCATAACTCTGAATCGTCTTTGGTGGTTGAGATGAAGTCCAAACAACACCTTGATCAACCATTCATGGAGTTGAAGGAGTCCGTTATTGGTAAGCTTAATGAGTCATTCTCCTTAGGGGGAATGGTGTCTTGAGGTACGAAGGAAGGTTGTGTGTTCCCAATGTAGATGACTTGAGTAGCCGAATTGTTGAGAAAGCTCATGTTTCCTGTTCCTCCATTCATTCGGGTTCTACAAAGATGTATTATGACCTTAGAGAAGTGTTTTGGTGGGAAGTCTGGAATAAGGACATAGCGAAATTTGTTGCAAAATGTCCAAATTGTAAACAAGTGAAAGCCGAACACCAAAAGCCGGGTGGTTTACTTCAAGAAATCCAAGTTCCTACTTTGAAGTGGGAAGACATAAATATGGATTTTGTGGTAGGTTTGCCTCGAACACAAAAGAAATATGACTCCATATGGGTGGTTATGGATAGGTTTCCCGTCAATTCCACATACTCGGTGGAGGATTATGCAAGGATCTTCATAGATGAGATTTTGTGTCGCCATGGTATTCCGTTATCCATCATATCGGATAGGGGTGCACAATTCACATCTAGGTTTTGGAGGTCATTCAAAAAAGGGTTGGGTACCAAAGTGAAGTTAAGCACCGCTTTTCATCCTAAAACGGATGGTCAAGCGGAGCGTACTATTGAAATCATTGAGGTATGCTTAAAGATTGTATAATTGATTTCAAGGGAAATTGGGATAAGCACTTGCCTTGGTTGAGTTTTCATACAACAATAGCTACCATTCATCTATATCTATGGCTCCTTATGAAGCCTTGTATGGGAGGAGATATAGATCTCAATTGGATGGTTTGAAGTGGGTGAGTATTCACTTTTGGGTCCTGAATTGATTTATAAGACTTTGGAGAAGGTTCATATTGTAAGGAACCTCTTGAAAACAGCCTATAGCAAGAAAAAGTCTAATGCCGGCTATAGGAGAAGAGATTTAGAATTTTAAGAAGGTGATAAAGTCTGCCTAAAAATTTTACCTTTGAAAGGAGTGGTGATATTGGGCAAGAAAGGTTGAGTCCTTGTTATGTGAGTCCCTATGAAGTTTTGCAAAAGATTTCTAAGGTTGAATATGAGTTGAAGTTACCTAGTGAATTGGCTTCGGTTCATCCGGTTTTCCATGTTTCCATGCTTAAGAAGTGTATCGGTGATCCCGAGTCCATTCTTCCTGTTGAAGGTCTAGGTGTTCAAGAAAACCTCTCTTATAATGAGGTTCTGGTTGAAATCCTTGATAGGCAAGTGAATAAGTTAAGGAACAAAGAGGTGTCTTCCGTAAAGGTGTTATGGAAGAATCACCTAGTATAGGGTGCAACATTGGAGGCTGAGGCCGACATGAAGTCCCGTTACCCTAATCTATTTGATAAATAAGGTTAGTTATTCTTACTAATAATGAAAATAATGAGTTTATTTGAAATTGCCTTGATTTTTGGTGAAGTTGAGGAAAAAGGCTCATGTTACAGTGAATTACACTAAACATTATGCTTAAAAAAGAAAATATTGTTTTTTACTTGTTTTGAGTTTATTTTGTGCATTTTGGTATATTTTGCCTTCATGAATGGTATTGAGCATATTGACATGAGTGGAAGTAGCCTTGGCATAATGAATAAACATGAAACGAATGTTGAACTCTTATGAGTTGAAAATGATGTTTTGAGTTGCATTGTGTAAAAGGTCATGTGGTTATGATGATTTTGATTGTGACTCATGTTTTGATTTATTGTTGTTTGTTGGTCTGATAGTCTTGAGTCTATTCCTTCATTTTAAAGAATTTTAGTGTCATTCGGGAACGAATTTTCCAAAGTGGGGGATAATGTAATACTGTGAAAGTCTAAAGCCTAATCTAGATCCTAACATAAGACTCTAAGAGTTGTAACAATGTTTAAAAGTCAATTATAAAGTATATAATTCATTTAGGGAGTTTTAGAATCAAAACGTCTAAGAACGTCAACGACGTCCGGAAACTAGTTCAAGAGGTGCTAGTGTGCCTTAGCCTATTTGACTACGTTTTAAGAGTCGTAAAATGATGAAATTTAGTTGAAAGGTGTCTAACACGTATTAGAATTATTTTATAGTCGAAAAGTCCAGGTACGACTCCCCAAGGACCAAACAAGGGCCCTTGAGGAGGACCCTTGCAAATGTGGCTAAAAGCTGTCAAGAGACAGTGTTCACCACCGTGGCCCATCGAGGAGGCATGGTCCAATCGACGGGGCGTCGATGGCCACCGTTGATGTACACTTAGATATTTTGTCCAAAGTTCCCTTTTGGATAACTCTCTTACCGAAACGACGGACCAACAGGATGGTTGGTCCCTTGGCCGTTGATTGACCTACGGCACGTTGGTCGTCGTCTCGTCTGTCAAGCCACTGTTGTGCTGCACGTTGTTAAGTTATTTAAATTGATTAATTAGGTGGTTATTTAATTATTTAGGGGTTAATGGAGGTCTAATTAACTTAGTTAATGACCTATATAAAGACCCTAACCTAATTAAACTAACCTAACCCTCATAATTCCAAATAAACTCAATTGCACTTCCTTCTCTCTTCTTTCTCTCTCCCAAAGAAACCCTATTGAAGACCAATCATCGGAGGGTTATAGGGCTGAAAAGGATCAAGTTTCTACATCAAACTTCATCAATTAGTGAGGTATGTGATTCCTTTCACCTTTGGGATCTCTTTCCCCAAAGGGTTCCTTCAAGATGATTTCAAAAAGATCAAAATTCAAGTGGGTTTACTTCAAATACGAAATTGATCTTGTAAATTGCTTTGTTTATGATTCCTTTTGTTTTTTTTGAGTATATTAACATGTATTATGAATCAATTAGACTACTTCTTGATGCATTGACCTAGTTTGTGGAAGATGACCTTTTCCCCTTAACCCTAGGTTGTGATATTGTGTTGAATTGTCTAGTATTGATGCAATTAGCTTGGTTATTGTGTGAATTACTATTCTATGTTTTTATTATGTCAAGTTATGAGTAGATTGTGATACATTGTAGTCCAATTATGCCAGTTCTTGAGTAATTGACCTAGATTGGAAAGTACATCATGAATTGTACCTAAGTCTCTAATCCTAGGCTACGAACTAGTGATGAATTGTAATGTAGTTATTCAATTGACTTTATTATTATGGTGGTTACTATTATCTGATGGTATTACAACCATTGTTGGGTTGAATTGAGGATGTTTTATGGTAAGACCTTGATAATGGCTTATGAAGGAGATTGAGTTAAGTCTTGTGATCTGAATTGTTTACTTTGATTATGATTACTTGTGATTGAGTGATGATGTTGTATTGAAGTATACCTTATATTAAGATTGATAGGATTGATATGATGTTGAATTGGAATGTCTTGATTATGGTTTGTGAGTTGTTGGCTAAGATGTAAATGTTAAAAGGATGGTGATAACTTACCAATGTGCCTTATTATAATATGATATGTAAATGTGATAACCACACATGTATGAATTGTAATGAAAGGACAATACTGATTCAATTCTTATTGAGCTATGATGATGATTATATAAGGTATAGACCCTATGACCTAAAATAATCTATGATCATTAATCGAGGCTTAAAGATAATTCAAAAAAGGGACTCTAGCTTAGCACCGAGTGAACTAGAGAGAGGAGTATCCCTTCCCACATAGTGAAGGTAGGATTACTAACGTACTCATGATATTGGAGACTATAATGCATGTAGCTTAAAGAGGGTCCCAACATCTTCTTGTTCTTGAACTATGCTGCCCCATAGGAATTCTAGCTAGTGGATCCACACATAAGCTATATTCATGTTTTGATACTACCTTGGCAAGTAGTCCGCCTTCTTTCGGTGTAGGGTTCCATAACACGGGATTCTACATTAGCTCATGTGGTCTATGTCGGTTAAGGCAAGATGTTCCCAAAAGGTAAAATGAAGTAATGGAATGGACTCTAACTAGGATGACCTAAGCGGTTTAGCTTACTCTAGGTAGGGGTATGAGACTCTACCTAAAAATTTCACTAGTTAGACTTGATGGAAGTCTTATAAGGATGTTCTTATGTATGTCAATGCTTATAAATGTAAATGATATGCATATGATGATCTTACATGTTGATGACACCATATGATGTTGTATTCACTTATGAATATATGCTTGGTCTCTATTGCTAAAGTATGGTGAAATATACTCTTAATGATATAGTATGTGAAGTTGGACATTGTTTATGGTTCTTGTTGAGTTTACATGATTGAGTATGGTTATGGGGCTTTGCTTAGTCATTGCACTAGTGGACTTAATGAGGGTTCATGAGTAACGGTATTGCTTTGGTTATTTTGTTATGAACTCTTATCCATGTTTGTTGATGTTATAACTTGATGATAGAGTTGTCTTGATAATGTGCTCAAATATGTTGGTATGCATGATTGACTTTACTAGACTTAGTATAATTGGTCTTGTGATGAACACGGTCTTGACTTAATAAACATGCATTAATGACTTGTAATTATTGTTGAATGTGCATAAGGCTTTTCAAAGTAAATTAGCATGCTTTAATGGAATGTCCATTTCTAGCATGATTTTATGTTGTGTGTGCATATGGTCCTATAATTAGTACAAGTGATGTGATAACTCCATTTTCTCCCTTTTCCCCAAATATTTTATGTTCCGGTCGTTGAAGGGCTTGTGACGACTTTGAAGGAATACTTGGATTCTCATTCTCCAAGTTGTGTAGGTCCTCACCACTTCGAGGACAATGCCACTTTATATCTTTGGATATTGATTTGTATTAAAGACAATATGTTCATTTCCTTTCATTTGAGTATTAAAGATTGTATAGCCTATATGTGGCTTTTATTGTATTGATGTATGGGCTACGCTTTATTGTTATACTCTTATTTAGATGGTTATGAGATGAGACATCCATTTTAAAACTATGTTAAGTATCTTATATATATATGTGCAATAAAAGTAGAAGACTAAGTAATCTTCTTATACAAAGGGTCTATGTATACTCGATATGAATATATTATGTGTATGCGAGATGTCTATGTAAACCTAATGATAGATATAGAAAACTTTTAAATTTTCCGCATTCTTAACCTATGAATGGAATGATGTAAGCTAAGAGGCTAGTCCTAGTCCTCTTCGAGGATGACGACGCCGGTTACGTCTAGGGGTGCTCCCCTGATGTGACTAAAAGTTCATAGTATAAGCATCATAATCACATTTAAACACCAAACAACTCAATTAGAAGACATTACAATTTATAGCCACATTACATGAAGTTCACTGTAACATTGGAGTGAGTTTACAATGACTTCACTATAAGTTGCATCTAAAATTCACCTATCACAATGTAGCATTAAAAATATATCCAAAACACATAACATATGAGATCCTCATACCTAAGATGATTCTAAGGCTCACTTGAGTGAGTTATGAAGCGACCGCCCATACAATCCCTTCACACACACATAAGACATCCTTTAGACTATCTAGAATAAGGTCATTCTTACTTTATACAATATCATATATATAATATGACATTCTCCTCCCCAAGGTTATCAAAAGACTAACATAAATAATTCAAGAAGAGAATGTCCGTACACCCACTCCAAGAATACCTAAATAATCCTTAAGACTTCCTAGGATTGGATCATGTCTACTTTATCAAACAACTTTCCTATCTAGAGTCATTCTTAAGACTTCCGTAAGTAAGACATGAAGAGACCATCCTTTATGCCCCCTTCACACCTTAACTAGGAAACCCTTAAAATACTTTAGATAAGTACTTATACATTTACATGATTCCTAACTTAAGTCATTATCTTCATTAGTGCACTTAACAGACATTCATCACATAAGGACATTCAAATAATAATCTTAGAAAGACCTAGGGACTCACTCACTAACATCTTCAATGCCTAATCGTGCAATGTCTAGACAGCGTCCCATACCACCACCTAAACTTCATAGAACTTCTCTAACAATAGTGGGTATCCCATATGATGAGAATAGAAAATAACCGACATAGACCATACTAGCTATGCATGGAATCCGGAGTCATGAACCTACTCCGATGCAGGTTCGTTTTACAGGCCAATGGTAGAACTAGGAAACATCCTTTGTAGGAACATGGTTAAGAAATATGAAGGGTTTATTTGTTCTCTAATGTAATCTTATATAGATCAACTTTCCAAACCATACTCACTCGGTGCTAGCCTTTGTTCACATAGAGTATTTTCAATAAAGGATCACACAAAGAGGTTCCATATGTAGTTCATAACCCAATCACATTTCACCTTACCAAGTATAGTCCACTAAGGCTATCTACAATGGTTAATAGGATAGCTCAATGACTTTCCTAAGGATGATTTTATGTTGTTCCATCCAACCAAACTTAAGTCCTCCATTCACACAAGAAGGATACCATTACGGCTTTAAACTTCAAGGATATCATAACCTTACATCTAGGATGAAGGTTCCGCATAAAGGACATTCTTAGCTATGTTCAAGGTCACATGTCAAATACATATACATGACTAAGGAGCTTTAGCATACTAAGTCAAGAATTCATATTCACATTATACATGTATCAAGTAAGAGACACATGTCTACCACAACAAGACACATCAATACTTCAATTTATCTCTTATAGCATATCACATAAGAAGCACATAGGCACAACCAAGTCAACCATAGGTCACCCTGTACACTACTATAGAACAATCAATATAACCATCATAAGACTCATATAACCAAGTAAGAATGAATCATACACTAATCCTAAGACTATACACATAAAGACGTAGTCATAGTCTAACATGATCACCTAATGTCAATAGAAAAACACATACTTTCACCTTAATCACAACTAGATAGATATGATCATACTTCACATAAATCAACTACACAACCATCAAAATTCATCAAGTAACGACAAGGCCATGATCATCATAATTCGTAAAGTAACACCGACGAGGCCACATAATTCACAAGTAAAGCACATAACATCGCCACAATAAGTGGACCAGACAAATCACAACATAATTCAAGACCTAAATTACATAATATAAAGAGAATTAGGGTAGCATACCACCAATACATTCTCACCACTTCAATCCATAGCCAAATACTCCAACACAATACCCAAAGGCCCTTACCCATGGCCATGATCACCAATTTAATTCATTAATTACAATAGAAAATGAATCAAAGATAATTCAACATGGATTTATGAATTTAGGGCATCATACTAACAATTATAACAAGATTCTAGCATAATTCAATAGCCCTAATCAAACTACATAATAATTTAGTAGAATTAAGACATAATCAAGTCACCCACAAAGTAGTCAAAAACTAGGGTTCATGAATTACATGGGTTCATAGAGTAATTAGGTTAAATCATCTAATTAACATCAATTCAATCAATATCTAATGATTCAAACGTTTTATGCAAGAACCAATGGATAGATATTAAAATTGGACAAGTTCATCTTTGCAAGACTTTAGAAATCACTTTGAAGTTTGGCTCCTTGAAGAAAAGAGTTTCAAGGATGAAGAAACCATACCTAAATTGATGCTAGACCACGAATTTGATGAAGAATTAATGAAGAATCACCAACCAATTTTCAATCCAAGCTATATCTTGAGTTTTGACTTCAATGGAGTTCTAGAGAGTTTCTTAGAGAATTTGGATTTTGATTTGGAATAATGAATTTATCCAGGTGTTTAGGACTTATAAAATCACTTAAAATACCTAGAATACCCTTATAAAACCGTCCATTCAGTTATATGTGAACTGCGCAGAAAACAGACCCTATCGACGTCCAGCATCTATTGGGTGTTGTCCAATCGACGACTCGTGTTGGTCACCGTCGTTTGGGAATGATCCTTGAAAATGGAAGCTTAAACTCTGTAGGTTAAGTACCCATCAATGCCACCACCTACAGGGCGTCAACCAGCCTACTGGTCGTCGATTGCCCTCCGTAGGTGTGACTGCTTTTTGGCAGTTTTGGCGTACATGATGGGTCCTTCCTCAAGGACCCTTGGTTCATCCTTGGGGATGTTTGACTGGACGTTTCCAAATGGAATATGTTCGTATACGAGTTTGGACCTCTCACATCAATTTCATCCAAAACAAACACGTACAACTCAACAAAACACACTAAGACACATGAGGTCGTTTCAAGGCAAAACTTTCGAACGTCATGGACGTTCTTGGACGTTTGACCTCCAAACTTCATGAAACTTTAACCACAGCCTCCTAACATCATTTTAACCCATTTTAGGACTTCAAAACATTAAGACACAAACGTTAGACTCTAGTTTCACCTAAGTCATTTTAGAGGTGGCACATTAAGGCACCCTGTCCCAAGGACAACCCCACCCACCCGGCGCCCCATCTTGAGGCACCATGTCCCGAGGACGACCCTACCCACCCGCTGCCCTGCCTCAAGGAGACCACCCACCACCTACCCCTCTCCCCTACCACTCCCCCATCCCCACCTTAATGAACTTTTCCAGAGGATCCCCTCCCCCAAACCCACACATCGAGTACCTCTCCCCAACGCCCCCACCCTATCGCGAGCCACCCTTCCCCAAGGACCTCTCCCATACACCTCGAGGAAAACTACGTCAAAGACCTCATCCCACCTCGAGACACACTTGAGGAACCCTGCCTCGAACACCACACTCCCCCACACACCCAACCTCGAGTACCACACTCTCCCTTACACCTCACCTCGAGGGAACCGACTTGAAGGACCCCTCCCCCATCTTGAGGTACCCTTCCCTGAAGACCCCTTCCCCCCTCACCTCGAGGCACCCTGCCCCAAGGACCTCACCCCCTCACCTTGAGGAATCCTGCCTTGAGGACCCACCCCCTCAACCTCAAGTCATCCTAGTCCGAGGATCTAAACCACCCCTTTCCACCTAGACGTACCCTGCTCAAAAGACCCCACATACCCCTTCCACCTCGAGGCACCCTGAACCAAGGACCCCACCTCAGGTTATCCTACAAAGAGTCCCCACCACCCCACCTTTGGGAACACTGCCCCGAGGATCCCACCCTTTCTCGAGCATTTTATCCCCATTCATTGATTGTGATATCCCATGTTCTTTTTCAAGGAGGCATGTAAATGTTAGTCATTACCATGTTTGAAAAATCATCAAGAAAAAGTGAGAAACACTTCAAGTAAAATCACTGAAAAAAAGTTGCAGCCAAACTCACCGAACAGGTCAGCGAGTTGTCAAATCACTTTGGCGAGCTGGATCGAGCTCGCCGAAAGGATTGGATAAAAATTCTTAGAAAATTTTGGCATGTTAGCGATTGAAGGTCCTTTCGGCGAATCATTGACAACTTTAGGCGAGCAAGGGTTAGCACGCCGAAAGTTCTAGTGTAATTAAGGTTTAGGGGAGCAGACAAAAGTAGATCAAGAAGAACTTTCAATGACCTCAAGATTCTCGCCAAAAGATACAGAAGCTAACTAATAATTTAGCATGAAATTAAAGGCGAGATAGGGAACTTTAGCAAACTATCGAGTGGGTTGACGAGATCAACCTATCTTGCCAAATGACCCAACATGCCTACTTTCAACCCAACTTCTCAAATTAAACCCCAGTCCGTAAAAATGAAATCAAGGCATACACCAATCAAATTAAAGCAAGACCCAATACATACCCCGTGATACTCAGACTTCTCCCAGTTTTACCAAATCTACCCGAGGACCCCACCCATCAACCCACCACCACCACATCTTGAGGAACCCTGCCCGAGGACAACCCCACCCACCTGCCGCCCCATATCGAGGCACCCTACCCCGAGGACGACCCACCCACCCATCGCCCTTCTTCAAGGACCCCAGTCAAAAACAACCCCATCCCTCCCTTTCCCACCTCGAGTACCTATACACGACGACCCCTACCCTACCTTGAGGTACCATGCCACGAGGACCCCTCCCCCCTCCCATACATCTCAAGCCACACTACCTCAAAGCCCTTTTCCTACCTCAAGGAAGGGCTCGATGCACCCTTACTCGGGACCACACTCACCCCACACCCAACCTCAAGGACCCTACTCCCCTTTCCACCCCAACTCGAGGTACTTGCCTGAAGGAACCCTCCCCCTATCTTGAGGCACCCTTCCTCGAGGACTCCACATCTCCACCTCAAGGAACTCTGCTTCGAGGACCTAACCCATCCCTATCCACCTTGAGGTACTCTACGCGAAGAACCCACCCACCATCCCCTCCATATCGAGACACCCTGCGCCGAGGACCCTCCCTCCGGTTACCCTACATCGAGGACCCCACCACCTAACCTTCGGGCACCCTGTCCCAAGGACGCCAACCCTTCTTACCCCTCAACCTAAAGGTACCTGCACCGAGGACCCCACGCCCTACCTTGAGGCACCCTACCCAGAGGACCCTTTCCCTTTAACCCTTGAGGATAACTGCATATCTTTTACATCTTTTACTAACTCCTTATTACCGCCAATTGAACAAGGTCACTGTAAAGTGTTAGTATCCAGTCCCTAGAATTGATCATTTATTTTACCAACTCCAAGGGGCGAGTTAATTTTCGAAGATCTCTTTAAAGTCAGGGTATCACCAACTTAGAGTTAGAGAAGTTGACATTATTTAAATGGATTTCCGAACAAGATATGGTCATTATGATTTCCTAGTCATGTCTTTTGGTCTAACAAATGCCCCGGGGTCTTTCATAAACCTTTCGAATAGGGTGTTCCGAGATTATCTTGATTCATTTGTAATTATCTTTATTGATGATATCTTGGTAGATTCCAAAAGTGAGGATAAACACGCGGGTCATTTTAAAGATAGTATTACAAGTCTTCAAGAAGCATCAACACTTTGCTAAGTACAGTAAGTGCAAATTTTGGCTAAGATCGGTGGCTTTTCGTGGTCATATTTTATCTAGTGTGGGTATTAATGGTGATCTAAAAAAGACAGAGGCTGGCGTGGGTTTAGCCGGGTATCATAGGAGATTTGTTGACGGATTTACATTTATAGCTTGTCCATTAACTACCTTAACCCAAAAGAAAGTTATGTTTGAATAAATGAAAACTTGTGAAAAAGGCTTCCAAAATTTCAAGGTTAATCTTACCTCCACTCTGGTGTTGACCTTACCAGAGGGTACCAAAGGTTTTTTTGCGTATTGTGATGCGTCTCGAGTAGTTTTAGGTTGTTTCCTTATGCAACATGGTAAGGTTATAGCATATGCCTCCAGGAAACTTAAGTACATGAGAAGAACTATCCGACCCATGATCTTGAACTAGCATCCGTAGTGTTTGTTTTGAAAATATGGAGACACTACTTATATAGAGTGCATGTATATGTGTTCACCGATCATAAGAGTCTTCAATATGTGTTCACCCAAAAAGATTTAAACCACTGACAAAGGTGGTTAGATCTTTTAAAAGATTATGATATGAGTGTCCTTTACCACCCCGGGAAAGCCAATGTGGTTGTGGATGCCTTGAGTCGGATAACTATGGGTAGTGTGTCCCATGTTGCCGATCGTAAGAAGGTGTTAGTAAAAGATGGACATAGATATGCCCGGTTGGAAGTTCGAATTGAAGATTCTCCAAAAAGGGGTTTCATGGTTAATCATAACTCTGAATCATCTTTAGTGGTTGAGGTGAAATGGAAGAAACATCTTCATCCTCTATTGATGGAGTTGATGGAATCTGTTCTTATTAAGTCCAATGAGTCATTCTCACAATGGGAGGAAGGGGTACTTAGGTATCAAGGTAGGTTGTGCGTACCAGATGTGGATAACTTAAGAAGACAAATACAAGAAAAGGCTGAGGGTTCCTAATATTTCATACATCCGGGTGCCACCAAAATGTATTGTGATCTGCAAGAGATCTATTAGTGTAATGGTTTGAAGAGGGATATAGCGGAATTTGTGGCAAAATGACCAAATTGTCAACAAGTCAAAGCCGAACATCAAAGACCGGGAGGGTTGACCCAAAATATAGCTATCCCCACTTGGAAGTGGGACGATGTCAATATGGAGTACGTTGTGGGTTTACCTCGTACACGAAGGCAAAATGATTCAATTTGGGTTATTGTTGATAGGATGAAAAAATAAGCCCATTTTATTTCCGTCAAAGCTACTTATTCGGAAGAAGAATATGCTAAATTGTATCTTAAGGAGATTGTGAGAATGCACGGGGTTCCTTTATCTATCATTTTGAATAGGGGTACCCAATTTAATACTCATTTTTGGAAAGCATTCCAAAGTGGGCTAGGTACCCAGGTGAAACATAGTACCGCATTTCATCCACAAATTGATTGTTTGGCGGAACGAACCATCCAAAACTTTGAAGATATGTTGAGAACATGTGTCATTGACTTAAAGGGTAAATGGGATTACCATCTACCATTTATTGAATTTGCCTACAATATAGATATCATTCAAATATCGCCATGACACCCTTTGAGGCCCTTTATGGGAGGAGATGTAGATATCTTATTGGGTGGTTTGAGGTAGGTAAGTTTTCTAAAATAGGTCGTGAAGAAATCTATAAGGTTGTGGAGAAAATCAGACTCATAAGGGATAGGTTTAAGACGGCCCAAAGTCGGCATAAATATTATGCCGACAATAGAAAGAGGGACCTTGAGTATATGGAAGGTGACTTTGTCTATTTGAAAATATCACCCATGAAAGGGGTGATGAGGTTTCGTCAAAAGGGGAATCTTAGTCCCCTGTATGTGGGGCCATATGAGATTTTAAAATGTATCGAAAGTGTTGCCTATGAGTTGAAATTACCTAATGAGTTTGCTCTGGTGCATCCGGTGTTCCATGTATCATAGGCAATCCGGTGTCCATCCTTCTTCTAGAAGGTTTAGAAGTTGATGCTAACCTTTCCTATGAAGAGGTCCAATTTGCGATTTTAGAGCTGGAAGTGAAGAAGTTGAGGAATAAGGAAGGAGCTTCCTTAAAGGTTCTTAAGAATCATCTTGTGGAAAATGCTACTCTGGAGGCCGAGGCCGATATAATGTCATGACATGCTCATCTTTTTCCTTCTTCTTCTAGTAAAGTTTGAGGTTAGTAATCCCTCCTTGTTTTTGTTTATGATTAAGGGTCATAAGTGTATTCGAACTTCCATGATTTCCCTTAATTATGCATGTTCTTGTGAAAATTCATGTTTCATACGTGTCTTGATTATATGTTCTTCATACTTTGTGACACTTGATTAAATGGTTGGTCACAATTGAGTTATGTGATATTTCTTGTCATGAAATTGCTCAAGTGAGAAGTGATGAAATGATGTATTGGCTCCTTGTTGAATATGTTGAGCTATATGAGAAGAAGTAGGAAATTCCTCCTTGCATAATGTGAAATGAAATGTGTGCACCATTGGTAGTTGATAGATCTCCTACATCATAATGATGCATTGTTGTGTTTGAGAATGGAATTAATGTTTTCTCCTTTGTTATTGAATTAACATTATATACATGTGTTGGTTGGGCTAATAGTTTTGAGTCGTAAATTCCAAAAAAATGTTTAAAGTGTCATTCGAGGACGAATGTTTTCCAAGAGAGATACAGTTATACCTCAGAAATCCAATGAACTAGGCTAGAGCCTCACCTAATGAACAATGATTAAAATTGTGTTTCCAGACCTAAAATAATGTAATTAACTTTATTGGAAGTATTAGAGCCTTAAAGTCAAGTAATGACCATGACATCCAAAAACTAGTGGAAGTGAACTAGTAGATGTCTTTCGGTTTTGTGAAGGTTGGGGAGTGTCTCTAACGCCCTAAAACGAACTAAGGTGAAATAGAGACTCGTGAGTGTTTCTTGAGTTACTTTTGTTTTAAAATGAGTTACTTTAGTGTTCTTAGGCAGTGTGTGCAGTTTTTTTAAGTTTGGAGGTCAATCGACTAAGAACGTCCATGACGTTCGGAAGGTGTGCCTTAGAAAGTACTTGTGTTTCTTGAGGTGTTTGAGTGAGTTTTACGTGTTTGTTTTGCTTGAAACTTGCATGAGATGTTCCTAAGACTTATACAAATTATTTAAGGGGTTTAATGTCCGGGCACGACCCCACCTAGGACACACAAGGGGCCGTAGATGAAGGGACCAAGACTTAGCACCAAACTGCCAAAAACACTACTCCATCGACGAGGCAGTCAACAGGGCATAGGCCCATCGACACCCCGTCGACTGGGGGGCGTAGTCCCATACTTAGTGCAGCCTCTGAAGCCATCGACGCCCAGTAGTACGGGCCGTCGATCCATCGACGCCTAATAGCTTGGGTCGTCGATTGGCTCCTTCCAAAAACTGCTGGAGCTTGCTGCCTACTTGGGGTGTTTTGTGTAAATTCACCCCAAGTCTTTTATAACCCTAGGTCAATATTTTTAGTGATTTTAAGTTATATTAAGTTACTTTTAATCCCTAGACCTAGACTCCCCTCACTTCAAAATTCAAACTCTCTCTCTAAAGACAAACTCTCTCAAAGTCACCATTGGAGCTAAAACCTCAAGGAGGATTAGGAGGGTTGTTGTTGGTCGTTTCTTCATAAAAAGTCTTTGGGATTTCTCTTAGCTAATGTATGGTATCCATCCTTGAACCATCTTCCATTCAAGGAGTTATTTCCAAAAGATTTCAAAAAAGGTTTTCAAACTCAAATTCCTTCTATCTTCGATTTTAAGTATGTGTCTTCTCGTAAAAGTTTTCTAATGACTTAACTATGTTTATTCTTGTATGATTTTATGATTTTCATGTTAAAAACCTAATGAACTCATGTATATGCATATTTCAATATTTTGGGTAAGAAATGGGTTAAATGAGCATGTTTGTGTATGGTATGAACTTTGGTTTTCTTATGTTGTTATTTTGGTTTAGCTACTGCCCTAAGGCCCTTAGTATGATGAAATATGGAGAAATTTGTTATGGGTTATGATGGTTTGGTTATATGGTGAGTTGCTTATTTTATGTAATCTTTATGATAAATTGCTCTTGAGTGGTATGGTCCACCTTCTTGGTGGTGGTGTTCATTTGATGAAATTGATATTAATTAGAATGTTTTGTGAGTGTGGCTTTGAAGGCATAGTACATGAAATGAAGTTATATTGAAGATAAGTCTTGTCCTGTGTTTTGTGAAGTTAAATAGCATGTTTGGGTTAGATTATGCCTAAGTAAAGTATATGACTTAGTGAAGCATGTAAAGTGTGTAAATTGATGAATGTAGGTCTAAAGCATGTATACAAGCTAAGGTGAATGAAATGATGCTTAAGTGAAAAATGTGCTCACAAGTACACACACACACTTATATGAATGTATGATGATAAGTTGAGTCAAAAGGGGAGTCTTGGGGTGGACACTCTTCCTGAGTTGAGGTGAAGTGTCTAGTAGCAACCTCACTACATCCTAAGAGCTTTCTAAGATAGGTCGTAGGATGAATACCCTTCGTGAGTTGAGATGTGGTGTTCACTAGTTATACTTAACCTATAGTTTATAATGTTGAGAATCCATGGGTATTTATGCCTATTACCGAGAGGATATGAATAAGGGGTGGTTACACTTCGTGAGTTGAGACGTTGTATTCCAATGTACCTCTTGAGATGAGTACTCCTCGTTAGTAGAGAATGAGTTACTTAGTAGAAATATCCTTATCCCTTAACTATGTGCCCACATAGGTGTAGCTATTGGGAAAGCCATGTAAAAGCTAAGAAGTATGACCTTACTCTAGGCAAGTGAGGATCCCTCATCCGATAGGGTTTAATATCGGGATTCCATGTCTAGTTCTCATGGTCTTTGTTGGTTAAGCTAACCTCCCACAAAAGTAATGAAAGTAATAAACCTTCTAAAAACATGTGCTACTTATTTCAATTGATTGAACTAAGTCTTTTAAAAGAACGTACTACTTAGGATAGGTAGTGGTATGGGACGCTATCTATCCATTGCACTAGGTAGAACCTTCCGAAAGGGGAGTCTTGGTGCCAGGTCTTCTAAAAGAGTGTACTACTTAGGGTAGGTGGTGGTATGGGACGCCATCTACTCATTGCACTAAGTAGGCATTCTGAAAGGGAATTACTTGGTGTGTTGTTGGGTGTTCTTCTATTGTTTTGCCATTGAGTGGGTGCTTGTTATCCCGAGGTGAGTATGCCGAAAAGAAAGGAAGTATTGAGGGTCGCTTTGGTGTGTATTGAAGAAGGTGTATGTGTACTTTCTTCATGTCTTACCTTAGTGAGTCTTAGGATTACCTTTGAAGGGAAACTCCTACGAAAATGATGCTTATTCCTCATTGGCAATGCTTTGGAAGTTTCACCATTTTGGAGTCTAGGTAGTTCACTGTAAATGTTAAATTTGAGCTTACTGTAATGTTTGGGATTTTTTTTACTATAAACTGTTCTTCGAGTTTTAAATTAGTGAAATCCTTCTCTAAGTGCCAAATGATGATTCTTATGGTTTTTTGCTTTTATATTCTTGAATGTTTTATTTAATTTGCATGAAATGTTATTTTACTAAAATGTCCCTTTTCGCATGTTTTTGCATATGCCATACTTAGTACATTGTTTGTACTAACCCCATACTTTTCTATACTATATAAGTATAGGTTGGAAGCTTTTGATGGTTTGAAGTTGAAGCTTGGGAATTCTACTCTCTCAAGATTTGGTATGTCCTCATATATTCGAGGACATAGTTTATGTTTCCTTGTTTTACTATTAAGGCTTTTTATTTTTATTTTTTTAATTTTAAAGGGGCCGTGTCCCTAAGATTCTAAGTCGTGCCTTTAATTTGGCTTGTGACGATGAGATTCTCTAAGTATTTATGAAAGACTTCATTTATTTAATTATTCGTGAAATTTTTTAAATTCAACACTAATTTTCATGTCTTATGTAATGAACAATAGTTGAAGGTCTTGTATGAGACCCCAAAGGGTCAAGTACGCTCGACCACGATCGGGGAGTTATCCCTAGCTTCTACGGGGTGATTTCGGGTCGTGACAGTGTCGTATGAAGGTTAAAACTTATAAAAATACTTCAAATAGGTAAAATAATATTTTTAGGATCAAAACGTCCATGTGCGACCCCTCAAGGACCACCCTAGGGGTCCTTGAGGAGGACACAAACATTTGGCCAACAAGCTGCCCGAGGCACCGAGCTTAGTGAATGGAGGGAGCATGTCCGCATCTTGGACTAGCTCCACCAATGATCAAGTGGTGGGTCCAAGTCGCGGACTCCTCTGTCCCAAATAAATTTCTAGAAACATGAGGGAAAACCTCTACGACGCGGACTTGTTCAACGACGAAAATTCCAAAATTTAAAGTCAAGTTTGACTGGTTAGAAGTTCCAACTAAGTGAGGGGTATTTTGGGTATTTTAGGGGATGGTTATATATTTATTTTAAGTCAGTTTGACCCAACTTTTACCTATCCAAAACAAATCTCCAACTCCAAACCCAATTACTGTCACTTCTCTCTAAATTCTCTCTCTACCCAAACCTCCACTAAAGGTCATTGAAGCTTCAAGAAGAAGACTAATTGTCCAAGTTTTCTACTCAATTTTGTGGCTAAGTCTTCATTAAGGTATGATTTCTTTCACTCTTGGGGAAATATTTTCCCCCCAAGAGGTTTCTTCAAAGATGTTCTCAAAATTTCCCAAAATCTAGGGTTTTCTCTACAAATGGGTCTTCTTTGAAAAATGAAATTATGAATCAATTATAATGATTATGATCATTTAAGGTTTTTTTGGTGTATAATTATGAATAATTGTTGTTATTTACTTGAAATTCCCTTGGACCCATGTTCTTCCACAATTTCATAAATCTTGGATTTGATATGGTGAATTGATTGAAGGTTATTAATATATCAATTGCTTATATTGATGTTAGTGATGTTATTGCTTCATGAATTACCTTATATTATGTGTTGATTGTGCATTGTTTGTGGTACGACCCAAGGGTATACCCTAGAAGTTATGGTATCCTCAAATCGTCACACGGCATACTTGACCTCTCGGAGGTCTTATACAAGCCCTTAGACATCGTTCATAGCATAAGCATAAAAATAGCGGAAAATTTAGAACTTTTCATAGAACATCATATGCTAGACCATCACTTGATACGTACATACATATATATATATATATATATATATATATATATATATATATATATAAAATACTTCATAATACATAGTTAAACTCTATCTGTCTTTGACATCTTGGACTCAACATCATTAGAGTAGATTAGGGAGACGACCCTTACAACATAAAATAATAACTAAGCTATTTGTCACATCTGGGTTTACCCCCTAGACGTAACCGGCGTCGTCGTCCTCCTTGAGGACTAAGACAAGCCCTTTAATTATCATCATCGCATTCACAAGTCAAAAGTACGGAAAATTTTGAACTTTTAACTTTAACTAATTGGAGGTTTACATAGACCTCTACATACACGTAATAATATTATTATCGAGTATACATATACCCTTCGTATAAGAAGATTACTTAGTCTTGTACTTTTATTTCACATACATATATAAATAATATAAAATTAGAGTTATAAAATCCGTCTCACCTCATAACCATCTAGAATGATAATATCAAATGGGCATAGCCCTACAACAACTAAAGTAAGCCAGTCAAGTGGCTTTCACTCCTCATAGAGAGTTAGAAAGCGTCAGTTCTCATAGGAAATATAGGATTTATACAACTTGTCTTCAAATGAAAAGATAGAGTCAACATAACTGCCTTAATATCTAAGCAAATCCATAGGTAGAATATCGACATCATCCGCGGGAAAATGAGGACCTACCACTTGGATGATAAGAGTATCCAAGCCTCCTTCTCGATCGCCTCGAACCAAACCTCAACGACCGGAACCTAAATTGTTTGGGGAAAAGGGAGAAAATGGGGTTAGTATGCCACATGTACTAAGTATGAGACCATATGCACATATAACAACCAAACATGCTAAAAAGAGACATTTAGTTAAATCATGCCATTTGACATCTTTAGGCACAATCAACAAGCAATACTAATCATTTAGTCATGTTCAATCAAATCAAGCAACTATATGCATATCACATAATTTAACCCACAATCTCATATAACCCTATCATCAAGTAATCATATCACAAGCATGAATAAGAGTTTATTATGTAAATAGTAAAGCAAGACAACCAATCATAATCCTTATAAAGCCACAAGTGTAATGACCAAGCAAAGACCCATAACCCTACTTATTCAAGTAACCAAATAAGAATCATAAATAGTAACTCACTTCAGATAATATAACCTTTAATACACATAAGTTCATACTTTAACAATAAAGACCATTTACATGTTCATAAGCATCAAAATCATCATACAAGGTCATCTATCTTCATCATGATTTTTAAACATAATATTGACCTCCTAAAGCTCCTATCAAAGCAAACTAGTGCAAGGCATAAGTAGAGTCCCATACCCCTACCTAAGCTAAGTCAAACCTCTCAAGTCACTTTAGTTAGTCTATACGTCATTACTTTATTTTAGTTTAGGGAACACTTTCCTTAACCGACATAGACCACATGAGCCAATGTGGAATTCGGTGTTGTAAAACCTTACACCGATGGAAGATGTTCTACTGGACAAGGTAAAACCTAACATAAATGTAGCTTTCTAGTTGGATCCACTAGCTAGTCTTCCTACGGGGGCAACATAGTTCAATAACTAAGAGATAGGTGATTCCCTCTACATACCACTTGGTAATTGGGGCCTCATCTCATGGGAATCAATGAAATGAGTATCCCTCAATGGAGAGTCAACATCGCATATAGAACTAAAGGGTAACACTTTCTCTATTGGAAAGTAATCACCTCCCATTGTCAAGTTCAATTGGTGCTAAGCTAAGTCCCTTATTGAAATGTCATTAATCTTTATTCATCTTTCATAACATAGTTTAGGTCATAGGGTCTAGGCCTTGTATAATCATCATCATAATAGCTCAATAGGAATTGCATGAGTATAACCATTTCATCACAATTCTCATGAGTAAGGTTAACACATTACATACTATTTCATAGTAAGGATACATTGGTAACCACCATCATCCTTACAACTTCACATCTTAATCAACCACACAACCATAAGCAAGACATTTCAATTCAATATCATACCACCCTATTAATCCTAAACAAGATGTATCCCAACACAATCATCATGACTAAATCACAATTAACCATAATTTAAGTAAAGGATAGGAACGACAAGACTTACCAAGTCTTTTTCAGAATTCATCATTGTCAAGGTTTTACCATCAACCCTTAGTTCAACTCAATTAGGTCATCAACTCACAATAATTCAATAACCAATGTAATCACAAGTGTAGAAGAATCAATACTTCATAATTCAATATTATATCAAAGCTTAGGATTAAGTCAATTAATCATACCCTAGATCCCCTATAAAGAACTAGTATGAAAGACCATACATCATCCTAATTCAATCATAATTTACATAACAACATCATCGAGTAGTAATTCAACCCTTAATCAATCCAATTGAATGACCAATCAACAATGTAAGTCAAGATCATGACCTAGGGTTAGGGACTTAGGATCACATTCTTCAATTTAGTCAAGACCATCAACAATTACCACAACCAAGTTAGAATACATGTTAATCTAGTCAATATAACCTAAAGAACACATCAACATCTCAATTCATAACTTCAAATTCGTAATTGGATGAAACCCATTTGAAAACTCTAGATTTGAATACACTTAGAATGAACCCTTTGAGGAATTGGTCTCAAAGGTCAATAGATCTCATACCTTAACGTTTTGACAAATATTTGAATATGAATTCGTCCCTTTTCCAGCCCCCAAAGCCCTTCCTTATCTATTATCCAATGGTGTCTTCCAATATTGAGAGAAAGAAGAGAGATGATAGAGAGTTTGTGTTTTTGAGTTCTAATTAGTTTAATTGGGGTTGGAGCTTTTATATGGGAGTTAAGTTATTTAATTAGTCTCCCCTTAATACCTAACTAACCCCTAAATCATTTAATTAGTTAGTTGATTTAATATTAAAAAAGTGCAGCAACTCAAGACCCTCACAGACAGAACCCCGTCGACGGGTCGTCGTGAGTCTACGGACCTCACCCCCTCTCGTCATGCACATCCGTCGATGAGTTCAGAGACTGTGCAGGCAAGGGGATTCCTCATAATGGCTAAGTGTGGGGCAACGGTGGCATCGACGCCCCGTTTTTCCACACACGGGCTGTCTCTTGCTCCGTCGATGCACACTGCCAGGCAATGTTGCTTCAAACGTTAGGGTCCTCCTCAAGGGCCCTTGGTTGGTCCTTGAGGAGTCGTACCCGGACGTTTCGACCTTCAAAAATCTCTAACATGAGATCCACACATCTTGACCAAATTTCGTTAATTTCCAGTTCTTCAAAACTAGCCAAATAGGCCAAGGCACACTAGCACCTCCTTGAACCAACTTTCGGACGTCATGGACGTTCTTGGACGTTTTGGTTCTCAAACTACCTAAATGACCTATATTCATTAAACTAACCTCAAAAAAGTGTCTAGAATTCCCGACACCTATGTTAGGCTTAACTAAACGTCTTGCATTTTCGAAATGTTACATTATCCCCCCCTTAGGAACATTCATCCCCGAATGACACTAAAATTCTTTTCAAGGAAGGAATAGACTCTAGACTAGCAGCACAACCAACATCATTCCAATCAAGGCAATTCAAATCTTCAATTACCAAATATGAGACTCAACATTACTTCATCAAGTATTTACTTCTCACAAAAACCATATGAGCTCAACATGACACACATGAGTCAATTATAATCAAGTTCAACTTATCAACATGATACACAACATTTCATAAAGACTCAATATGTCAAAATGCACAACATGACTCAAATCAAGCCAAAAGAAAAAAATTCAAATTTTAAGGCAAATCACTGTAACTTCACTGCCACAATTTCAAAAATTCTATTTTTGCAAATCTTCACCCAAAATTCAAGAGACTTCAATTTCTAATCATATTTAAATTATTAAAAAGAATGACTAACATCAATTGTCGAAAAGATGAGGGTAACGGGACTTCATGTCGGCCTCGGCCTCCCATGATGCACCCTCAACTAGGTGATTTTTCCATAATACTTTTACGGAAATCACCTCTTTGTTCCTCAATCTCTTTACTTGCCTATCAAGAATTTGGACCGGAACCTCCTCAGAAGAGAGGTTATCCTTGACACCAAGACCCTCAATAGGAATAATGGCTTCGGGATCACCGACACACCTTTTAAAATAGAAACATGGAAAACCGGATGAACCGAAGCAGTTCTAGGCAACCTCAACTCATAGGCCACCTTACCAACCCTTTGCAATATTTCATAGGGGCCCACATAACGAGGGCTCAACTTCCCCTTCTTGCCAAATCTAACAACTCCCTTCATAGGTCAAATTTTCAAATACACCTTATCACCTTCTTCAAACTCAAGATCCCTCCTCCTATTATAGGCATAAGACTTTTGCCGACTATAGGACGTTTGCAAGTGATTTATTATAGCATGAACTTTTTCCAAAGTCTTATAAATCAAATCGTGACCAAGAATTGAAGACTCACCGACTTGAAACCACCCAATAGGATACCTACACCTCCTACTATACAAGGCTTCATAGGGAGCCATGGAGATGGATGAATGGAAACTATTATTATAAGCAAACTCTACCAAAGGTAAGTGCTTATCCCAACTCCCTTTAAAGTCGATGACACAAGCTGTAAGAATATCCTCAAGGGTTTGAATAGTACGTTCCGCTTGACCATCCGTTTGGGGATGAAAAGCGTTACTCAACGTCACCTTAGTACCCAACCCTTTTTGAAACGACCTCCGATGTGAATTGTGAACCCCTATCCGATATGATGGATAACGGAATACCATGGCGACACACAATCTCATCTATGAAGATCTTAGCATAATCCTCCGCCGAATAAGTAGACTTGATGGGAATAAAGTGAGCGGACTTGGTCAACCTATCAACCACCATCCATGTGGAGTCATATTGCTTTTGGGTCTTGGGCAAACCTACCACAAAATCCATATTAATGTCTTCCCACTTACAAGTAGGAATTTGGATCTCTTGTAGTAAGCCTCCCAGTTTTACATGTTCGGCTTTGACTTTTTGACAATTTGGACACTTAGCGACAAATTCCGCTACGTCCCTTTTCAAACCTTCCCACCAATACACCTTCCTAAGGTCATGCTACATTTTTCTTGACCCCGAATGAATGTAATAGTGGGACTCATGAGCTTCTACAAGGATACGATTCCTCAAATCATCAATATTAGGAACACATAATCGCCCTTGATATCTCAATACACCATCTCCCCTTAAGGAGAAAAACTCATTTAATTTTCCAAGAACCGATTCTTTCAACTCCATTAATGGTTTATCAAGGTGTTGTTTGGACTTTACCTCAATAACCAAAGATGACTCGAAGTCATGATGGACCATCACACCACCATTTGAAGAATATTCCAATCTCACACCCAACCTAGCCAACCTATGAAGCTCTTTCACTAGATTCTTTTTGGCTTCTTCAACGTGAGACACGCTAACCATCGACAAACAACTTAGAGCATGTGCTACCACATTAGCTTTGCCAGGGTGATAGAGAACACTCATATCATAGTCTTTCAACAACTCAATCCATCCTCTTTGTCGGAGAATCAACTCTTTTTGGGTAAACACATATTGGAGACTTTCATGATCGGTGAACACATCAACATGGACACCATATAAATAAGACCTCCAAATTATTAAAGCAAACACCACGGCCGCTAACTCAAGATCATGAGTGGGATAGTTCCTCTCATACACATTGAGTTGCCTAGAAGCATAGCCAATAACCTTCCCATGTTTTATAAGCACACACCCCAAACCCACACGAGATGCATCACAATAAACCACGAAGCCTTTTGTACCCTACGATAAAGTAAACACCGGAGAGGAAGTAAGCCTATCCTTCAAGATTTGGAAGCTCTTTTCACATGCTTCCGACCACTCAAACTTCTTACTCTTTTGGCTCAAAGTAGTCAAGGGAGATGCAATGGACGCAAAACTATCCAAAAACCTCTGATAATAACCGCAAGACCCAAGAAACTCCTAATGTCGGTTGAAGTCAATGGTCTCGGCCAATTTCTCACCGCCTCCGTTTTCCTTGGATCAACCTCAACTCCCTCACTAAAGATGATGTGACCAAGAAATGCCACCGACCTCAATCAAAACTCATATTTCCTATATTTGGCAAATAATTGATTCTCTTTAAGGGTTTGCAATACCACCCTCAAACGACCCATGTGATCACTCTCATTTTTCGAGTATACCAAGATGTCATCAATAAACACAATGACAACAGAATCTAGGGAACTTCTAAACACCCTATTCATTAGATCCATAAACACCGTCGTAGCATTAGTGAGACCAAAGGACATAACAAGGAATTCATAGTGGACATATCGAGTCCCAAAAGCCGTATTTGGTACATCCTCACCTCTCACCCTCAATTGGTGATACCCTGACCTCAAATCAATTTTGGAAAAGTTTCTTGCCCCTTGGAGTTGATCAAATTAATCGTCAATCCGAGGGAGAGGATACTTGTTATTAATTGTGACCTTGTTGAGTTGGCGATAATGTATACACATTCTCAAGGACCCATCTTTCTTCTTCACAAACAAGACCGGAACACCTCATGGAGATATACTAGGTCTTATGAAGCCCTTCTCTAGAAAATCTTTAAGTTGTGCCTTCAATTCCTTCAACTCGTCCAGAGCAATTCTATAAGGAGGAATAAAAATGGGGTTTGTTTCCGGTAGAAAATTGATACCAATGTCAATTTCCCATTCGGGAGGAATACCGGGAAGATCATTAGGGAAGACCTCCAGAAATTCACTCACTACGGGGACCGACTCAATGGGAGGAATTTCGAAGTCGAGATCTTGGACTCTCATTATCTTATATAGGCAGCCCTTAGAGATCATTTTCCAAGCCTTTTAACAAGAAATGATGCGACATATAGGAATAGAACTTCCCCCTTTCCACTCAACAACGGGTTCATTAGGAAAAATAAACCTCACTAACCTTGTCCAATCAATAGTGGCAAAACAATAATGCAACCAATCCATACCCAAAATAATATCAAAATCAAGCATATGTAGTTCAACTAGATCAACATTAGAAACTCTATTGGGCAATATAATAGGACAATTTCTATATACCCTCTTTGCAACCATCGACTCACCCACTGGTGTAGACACTAAGAAAGGCTCATGAAAGATATCGGGTAAAGTATCAAACATTTTAGCTACAAGGGGTGTAACAAAAGACAAAGTAGCACCCGGATCAATTAAAGCATAAGCATCAATAGAAAAGACTTGTAACATACCAGTCACCACATCGGGAGAGGTCTCTTGCTCACCTCTAGTACGAAGAGCATAGAAGCGGTTTTTCTTTGAAGCATCACTAGAACCACTTGCTTGACCATTATTCTCTTGCCCTTCATATTAGGACAATCTCAAACCTTGTGGCCACTCTTGCCACAACCAAAATAATTGCCTGTTCCAACCAAACACTCACCGAAATGACCCTTTCCACACTTGGCACATGTAGGCTTCTCATTGGGTGAGTTCCCACTCTTCCCCTTTTGAGCTCTAGGTTTAGCCACCTTGTCATCACGAGCCTTAATGAACTTGGATGGAACTTGATTAGAGATCCTCTTTTTGAACCTAGGCTTGTCTTGAATTTCAATCCTACTCTTGGAAGAACCACCTTCAAGGGACCTTTCCCTCTTAGCATCCCTAGTCTTCCTCTTAGCCCGTGCCTCCTAAACTTGTCTAGCATTCACCATAAGCCGAGAAATGTTCATATTGTCATCAAGCATGGCTGAATGACACTCCTCTTGCAAATCATCCGACACTTCCATCACAAAGCGTCTCATCTCATCTCTAGGATCAGAAACAAAAGAAGGAGCATATTTGGACAATTGAGTAAATTTCATAGAATACTCAAGAACACTCATACCTCCTTGACTAAGGTTGATGAACTCCACAACTTTGGCCTCCCTCATCTCTCTAGGGAAAATCAATCAAGAAATGCCTTCTTGAAGGTCTTTGAAGTTACCGGTCCACCCGGAAGAGGCCGATTATCCCTCCATTACACATACCAAGTTTGAGACACATCCTTGAGTTGATATGTGGCCAACTCGGCCTTCTCACTAGTGCTTAACCCCATGTTAAAAAGTATCTTATAAACCTGATCGATGAACTCTTGGGGGTCTTCATCCACCCTAGACCCATGGAATGTAGGAGGGTTCATTCGAGTGAAGTCCCTTACACGAGATGCCATGGTAGATATATGTAGATTGGGTTGGGGTGCAACCTCCCGATTAGCTTGGTCCGTCATAGCTTGAGCTTGAAAAGTGGCGGCTTGGGCTTCAGAAGTAATGGCTTGGGCCATTTGAAGAAGGGCAGCCCTTATCTCTCCATCCGTCAAAGGTAGAGGGTTGGCTGGATCTTGTTCAACATCAACCTCCTCTTCTAGTGGAGGGTCTTGATCAACACGGGGAGGAGCAATCTCCTCATCAAGCCTTCTTGCCGCATTCCTCCGAGAATTCATTTCCTATAACCAAAGTACAAGGTTTAGGTGAAATCAATAAATAGTTACTCTAGAGGAACGACATTGGATTTCCAAGAAAGAGAGATATCCTAAGCATCATATATTTTCCCTATTCATAAGTGTGGCGCGCTTCATAATTATGAGTACGAATCTACATAGACGTGGTTGAGCGAGACATCGTTATCAAGGATATTTAACCTCATGCTCTGATACCAAGTATTTCACATCCGGGTTTACCCCTAGATGTATCGGCGTCCTCCTCTTCCTTGAGGACTAAGATTAGCCCTTTAATTATCATCATCGCATTCACAAGTCAAAAAGTATGGAAAATTTAAAACTTTTAACTTTAACTAATTGGAGGTTTAAATAGACCTCTACATACACGTAATAATATTATTATCGAGTATGCACAGATCCTTCGTATAACAAGATTACTTAGTCTTCTAATTTTATTTCACATACATATATATATAAGATAGAATTAGAGTCATAAAATCCGTCTCATCTCATAACCATCTAGAATGACAATATCAAATGGGCATAGCCCTACAAAAACAAAAGTAAGCCACATATAGGATTTATACAACTTGTCTTCAAATGAAAAGATAGAGTCTACATAAGTGTATTAATATCTAAGCAAATCCATAGGTAGAATATCGGCATTATCCTCCGGTAAAATGAGGACCTACCACTTGGATGATAAGAGTATCCAAGCCTCCTACTAAATCGCCTCGAACCAAACCTCAACGACCGGAACCTAAATTGTTTAGAAAAAAGGGAGAAAACGGGGTTAGTACGCCACATGTACTAAGTATGTGACCATGTGCACATATAACAACCAAACATGCTAAAAAGGGACATTTAGTTAAATCATGCAATTTCACCACTTTATGCACAATCAACAAGCTATACTAACCATTTTTTCATGTTCAATCAAATCAAGCAACTATATGCATATCACATAATTGAACCCATAATCTCATATAACCGTATCATCAAGTAATCATATCACAGACATGAATAAGAGTTTATCATGTAAATAGTAAAGCAAGACAACCAATCATAATCCTTATAAAGCCACAAGTGCAATGAACAAGAAAAGCCCCATGACCCTACTTAATCAAGTAACCAAATAAGAATCATAAATAGTTACTCACTTCACATAATATAACCTTTAATACACATAAGTTCATACTTTAACAATAAAGACCATTTACATGTTCATAAGCATCCAAATAATAATATAAAGTCATCTATATTTATCATCATTTATAAACATAATATTGACCTCCTAAATCTCCTATCAAGGCAAACTAGTGCAAGGCATAAGTAGAGTCCCATACCCCTACTTAAGCTAAGTCAAACCTCTCAAGTCACTTTAGTTAGTCTATACATAATTACATCATTTTAGTTTACGGAACACTTGCCTTAACCGACATAAACCACATGAGCTAATGTGGAATCAGGTGTTGTAAAACCTTACACCGATGGAAGGTGGTCTACCGGCCAAGGTAAAACCTAACATAAACGTAGCTTTCTAGGTGGATCCACTACCTAGTCTTCCTATGAGGGAAACATAGTTCAAGAACTAAGAGATAGGTGATTCCCTCTATATACCACTTGGTAATTGGGGCCTCATCTCATGGGAATCAATGAAATGAGTATCCCTCAATGGAGAGTCAACATCACATATAGATCTACAGGGTAACACTTCCTCTATTGAAATGCCATCACCTCCCATTGTCAAGTTCACTTGGTGCTAACTTAAGTCCCTTGTTGAAATTTCATTAATATTTATTCATCTTTCATAACTTAGTTTAGGTCATAGGGTCTAGCCCTTGTATAATCATCATCATAATAGCTCAATAGGAGTTGCATGTGTATAACCATTTCATCACAATTCTCATAAGTAAAGTTAATACATTACATACTATTTCATAGTAAGGATACATTGGTAACCACCAACATCCCTATAACTTCACATCTTAATCAACCTTACAACCATAAGCAAGACATTTCAATTCAATATCATACCACCCTATTAATCCTAAACAAGATGTATCCCAACACAATCATCATGACTAAATCACAATTAACCATAATTTAAGTAAATGATAAGAACCACAAGACTTACCAAGTCTTCTTCACACTTCATCATTGTCAAGGTTTTACCATCAACCCTTATTTCAACTCAATTAGGTCATCAACTCACAATAATTCAATAACCAATGTAATCACAAGTCTAGAAGAATCAATACTTCATAATTCAATATTATATCAAAGCTTAGGATTAAGTCAATTCATCATACCCTAGATCCCCTATAAAGAACTAGTATGAAAGACCATACATCATCCTAATTCAATCATAATTTACATAAAAACATCATCGAGTAGTAATTCAACCCTTAATCAATCCAATTGAATGACCAATCAACAATGTAAGTCAAGATCATGACCTAAGGTTAGGGACTTAGGATCACATTCTTCAATTTAGTCAAGACCATCAACAATTACCACAACCAAGTTAGAATACATGTTAATCTAGTCAATATAACCTAAAAAACACGTCAACATCTCAATTCATAACTTCAAATTCGTAATTGGATGAAACCCATTTGAAAACTCTAGATTTGAATAAACTTAGAATGAACCCTTTGAGGAATTGGTCTCAAAGGTCAATAGATCTCATACCGTAACGTTTTGACAAATATTTGAATATGAATTCGTCCCTTTTCCAGCCCCCAAAGCCCTTCCTTATCTATTATCCAATGGTGTCTTCCAATATAAAGAGAAAGAAGAGATTTGATAGAGAGTTTGTGTTTTTGAGTTCTAATTAGTTTAATTGGGGTTGGAGCTTTTATATGGGAGTTAAGTTATTTAATTAGTCTCCCCTTAATACCTAACTAACCCCCAAATCATTTAATTAGTTAGTTGATTTAATATTAAAAAAGTGCAGCAACTCAAGACATTCACAGACGGAACCCCGTCGACGGGTCGTCGTGAGTCTACGGACATCACCCCCTCTCGTCATGCACATCCGTCGAGGAGTTCAGAGACTGTGCAGGTAAGGGGATTCCTCATCATGGCTAAGTGTGGGGCAACAGTGGCATCGACGCCCCGTTTTTCCACACACGGGCCGTGTCTTGCTCCGTCGATGGACACTGCCAGGCAATGTTGCTTCAAACGTTAGGGTCCTCCTCAAGGGCCCTTGGTTGGTCCTTGAGGAGTCGTACCTGGACGTTTCGACCTTGAAACATCTCTAACATGAGATCCACACATCTTGACTAAATTTCGTTAATTTCCGACTCTTAAAATCTAGCCAAATAGGCCAAGGCACACTAGCACCTCCTTGAACTAACTTTCGGACGTCATGGACATTCATGGGTTGGTGTATGATGCTTAACTTATGTGCATATTGGATAAATTGATAAAAATCATGTTTTGACTAAAATGTCCTTTTATACATGCATTGATACCTATGCGTAGAAGTCATACTTATTACGTGTGATGTACTAACCCATATTTTATTCCCTTTTCCCAAATAATGTAGGTTCGGGCCGCTGAGGATCCAAGGCCATTTCTCAAGAATACTTAAAATTGATTCTCCATGTTGATGAGTATCACGACCCGAGAGTACCCCGTAGAAGTTAGGGCATTCTCGAATTGAAACACGGCATACTCGACCTCTCAGAGGTGTTGTACAAGCCGTTTTGTACCATTCATTGCATACATGTATGAAAAGTAGTGCGGAATTAAAACTTCTCCTACGAAATAATAGTACTTCAAAATATCTCTTTTATAGAAAAACATAATAAAAGGATTAGTCTCAAAGTAACCATCTTAGACATACGAAGATATTGGGACACGACCCATACTTCATCATATAGAAAATAGCTAAGTCTACTACAATACTTTCAATAAGAAAATCTAAACATCAAGATGTCCTCGAATCTAGTGAAGACATACCAACTCTTTACTTGAATGAACAGTAATCCAAACTTCCACTTCGAGACTCCTCTCAAACTCCACCTACACCTTTAGAGATAGACAAAATGTATGGAATTAGTACAAACACTTTTACTAAGTATGACATAAAGCATAAAATCATGATAAACGGACATTTGTATAAAACATGCTCTTTTTGAGAAAACCTTTTTAGACAAGTATAATAGTCACTTACAAGTCAACATATATGCACATAAGTCACATTTAACAATATAGCATCAACATCACTTCAACCCATATAAATGCATACACCTCCCACAAAAGGTTATCCTAAGACTTACTTAAGTGAGAGAAGAAGAGAACTTCCATACACCCTCTTCAAGCCTCCCTACACAATCCTTAAGACTACCTAAGATAAGATTGTACCCTTTTCCTTTTATTCACTCCCCACCTAAGGTTACTCCAAGATTCACCTAAGTAGGACAAGAAGAGACCGCCCATACACCCTCTTCAAGCTTACCTAGGAAACCCTCAAAGCTTCCCTAGATAGAGCCCATTCTAGTCAACATACATTGGCTAAAGTTATAATCATTCATTAAGTCAATTATAAGACATTTCATTCATTAAAGACTTCACATAATGGTCTTGGAAAGACCTAGGGACTCACATACTAACATGTTCAATGTCTAGTCGTGTAATGTCTAGATAGATTCCCATTCCACTACCTAAACGTCCTAGTACTTATCCAACACTAGCATGTATCCAACATGTTGCGAATAGGCAATAACCGTCATAGACCATATTAGCTAGGCATGGAATCCGGAGTCATAAACCTACTCCGATGGAGAGTGTTCTACTTTCCGAGGGTAGAACTATGACACATCCCATGTAGGCAAATGGTTAAGGAATATCAAGGTCTTTTATTCACTCTAGTCTCATTCTCAAGTAGAGATACATTGTACTCTAGTCTCGTTCTAAAGTAGAGCTACAAACCGTAACATATTCACTCAGTGCTAGCCTTTGTTCTCACAGAGTAAGTTCAATAAAAAGGGGCATATTAAAAGGTACCATCTCTTAGTAATTACCTAGTCATAATGCACCTACCAAATATGGGTCCGGTAGGGCTGCCACTCAATGGTCTATAAGGATAGCATATTCTTAACCTTCTTTCTATATAGAAAATTCCTCATAATAGTCATTCTTAGAAGGTCACCATCTTAGGTCTACCGATCCTAGACTTTCATTCAACATTCAACCATACACATACAAGACAAAGGTTCATAAGCCTACTAAGTCAAGATGTTCATATTAATAATGTACATGTATCAAGTAAGGGACACAAGTCTACCAAAACAAGACACAACATACTTTACTTTATTACATATAACATATCATTCTTTGAAGCACTTAGGAATGACCCTTATCATCTTTATGTCATCCTATACATTACTATAACATCATCAATATAACCATTATAGACTCATATAGTCAAGTAGGAACAATCATGCATCAACTCTAATACTACATACACATAAGCACATAATCATAGTCTAACATGATCACCTAATATCGATAGAAGAACACACACTTTCACTTAATCACATGTAGATAGATATGGTCATACTTCACATAATCAATTACACCAATCATCATAATACTTCAAGTAGTGCCGACAAGGCCATGATCATTATAATACGTATCATAACGCCGATGAGGCCACATCAATTGCAAGTAAAACACATAACACCGCCACCACAGTTGGACCATACCAATCACAACATAATTGAATTCTAATTAACATAAAATAAAGAGAATTAGGGCAGCATACCACCAATCCTTTCTCACCACTTCAATCCATAGCTAAATCATCCAATACAATACTCAAAGGCCCTTACCCATGGCCATGATCATCAATTCAATACAAAAACTATAATACTCACTGAATCTAAGTCAATTAGATATTGATTTATCAATCTAAGACCAATTAGACATCAATTTCATACAATTCTGACATCATTCAATAGCCCATAGAAAACTACACTATAATTCATAAGTATAGAGACATGATCACTTAACCACTAAAAATAGTCAAAACTAGGATTTCATGGTTTGCATCGCTTCATAGTAATTATATCTTTAAAACATTGCATTAACATCAATTCAATCTTAAAGCATTGATTCAAAACCTTCTATGCAAGAACCCATGGCTAGATTATGAAATTGGACAATTCATTCTTTTTGATCATCTTTGAAATTCATTGGAATTGACTCCTTAAAGAAATAGATTTCAAGGATGAATAACTATACCTTAATTGTGATGAAAAGACCACAAGATTGATGGAGAAAAACTTGAGAAACCTATCTTCTTCCTTGGAGCTTCAAAGCTTTAACAATGGAGTTTTGGAGAGAGTGAATGGAGAGGTTATGTTTTGAGTTGAGGGTTTTGCTTTAATTGGTGAGGTTACGATTTTAAATAAGTCCTATAACCGTCAATAATACACCCCTAAATTACCCAAAAGACCCCTACATTTGTTTGACAAATTAACCAACTCAAATTTGAATTCAAAACGACGCAATGAAATCTGAGACATTACTGCGCGTCGCGGACACACTTCCAAATCTTATTTTTCAAAAATTTATGGACAAAATGGTTCGTGACAGCCCCGCATCGCAGGGCAAAACTTTGCCCCACTACATGACAGCTGCGCGACGCGCAGCCACTGCCTAAAACAGGCTGGCGCGACAGCTTGGCAGTCCAAGTTTGGGTCCTCTTTGGGGACCCTTTTGATGGTCCCCGGGGTGTCGTTCCAGGACTTTTTGACCCTTTGTATATCCTTCTACGCGTAGGAACTCTCGGTACTGAATTTCACCTTCAAACAATCTCCCAAAACATCACTATAAAACACTACGACACACTAGTTCAACTTCGACTAGTTTCCGAACGTCTTGGACGTTCTTGGACGGTTGACCTCCAAACACTTCCAAACTTTATATACTACCTACGAACACTATTATTAACAATTTTATGACTTTAAAACATCATGAAACAAGTGTTAGGATCTATTTCAACCTAGCTCATTTTGAGGGTGTAACAGTGTGTCCTCAAGTCCGAGGACAAGACCCTTATGTTCTAGATTTTTATTATTTACTTATGTTGGAAGACATTGTTGGATTTCCTATTTATAGACACCTCATTGATGTAAGGGCTAAATCCCAAATTTCTATACTTTTATGTTTAGATGGTATGTTGTGACGAAGTTAGTTTCTATTTTCATATATGAAGCGAACTTGAACTTCCAAAGTAAAAGTTTTAATTTTTCCACATTTTAATTCTATGATACGTGCTATGACGAATGCTAAGGGCTTGACTATGTCCTCTTCGAGGACAAGGACGCCTGTTACGACTAGGGGGTGCTCTATCGTGACAACCCTGACCCGAGGAACCCACCCCCCACATCTTGGTACTATTCTCCAAGTACCCCACACATCTCGAGGCACATTCTTCGTACCCAACCTCCCACACCTCGAGGCACCTTCCAAACCCCCAAACCTCGAGGCACCTGTAACACTCCAGAAATTCCATGACTTAGACTAGAGATTAATCTATTGAATAATGTTTAAAATGATGTTTCCAAACCTATACTAATCTAATAAGTTCATTTAGAAAATGTCAGAGCCAAAATGACTAAGAAAGACCTTCACTTCCGAAAACTAGCTAATTTGAACTAGTTGACGTCCCTATGTTTGGTGAAGGTTTTGAAGTGTCAAATGAAGTCTAAAATTATTAAATAGCCTTTGGATGGGTAGAATCTAGTACAAAGGGTCCAAACATCAGGTAAAGTCACCCCAAGGACCACCCGAAGGGTCCTTAGGAAGGACCCAAACTTGGGCGATCAGGTAGATTCGAGGGGCTGCTGCGCGACGCGAAGCCCACAAGCAGTGTACTGCCTCAAGTTTTGAGAGGCAGACTCGAGACGCAACGCTGACACGAGCCTCACTGCTCGACCAAAAAAATTCACAAAAGAATGGGAATTGTCCCTGCGACGCGAAGCCACTTCCCAGATTGTTTAATGTCATATTTTTGGTAATTTAACTTCACAAAAAGACCCATTTAAGTGAAGGATCTTTTGGGTATTTTGTGGGACTACTATATATTGAATTTAGGTAAGTTTTAGATCAATTTTTACACATTTAAACCAAATCAAACGAAATTATGTCATCTCCCTCAAAAACGCTCTCTTTTCCAAACTCCATTGAAGAACAAAAAGAGATTAAGGAAGAAGACGAAGACTTCAAGATTTTCTTTCAAAATTCCTGGATTATTCATCAATAAGGTATGCGTTTTTCACTTTTGGTATTCATTTCCTTAAGAGGTCCTTTCAAAGATGGTTTTGAAGAATTTAAACTTCTAGTGTTTTTACTCTACAAAATGGGTTTTCTTCCTAACTCTAGATTTATGAATATCGATGTAAAATAATAGTCTTCTATGGTTGATTAAGTGTATATTGTCGAATTCTTGACTTGTAATGTTAGATTTTTGGGTGAAGCATGTTCCTTTATAAATCGATGATTTTGATTGGGTTATAGCTACTACTTGATAACATGTAAATGTTGGGATTGGGACTATGACTTGAATGAACTCCTAAATGACCCTTTCCCCTATTCTACTTTACGAATTAGTCTTGTTAATGAGTTGAATAGTTAGTATTTATTGTGCTATTGAGTATTTCACTATGTTTTTGGATGGTTGTTGTATATTGAATATAAGTTCTTGAATAAGGATCTTGGAAGCAAGAGGTAAGTCTTCTAAAGTTGTGATTACTCTATGATGTTTATCTTAGCCTACAACTGATGTTACAATGCTAATGAAGTATGTATGATGATGCTATTCATATATATAGGGCTATGAATATGTTAATTTGTGAGATCATGATAAGAATACGATAATGCAATTTATGATATCCTCTTGTATGCTTTACAGAAGATGATTTATGATATGTTATCTCACAAATGAAGGGTTACGATGAAAGGAAATTCTCATCTAATCCTAAAGAGCTTATGATGATGTTGTTTATCACATCCGGGGAGCACCCCCTAGATGTAACCGGCGTCGTCGTCCTCTTTGAGGACTAAGACTAGCCTCTTAGCATTCCTCATAGCATTAATAGGCTAAAAATACGGAAAAATTAAAAACTTTTACTATATCTACGTGGAGGTTTACATAGACCTCTACATACACATTATACTATTAATATGAGTCTACATAGATCCTTCGTATAAGAAGATTAATTAGTCTTCTACTTTTAGTGTATATGCATATATAAGATAAAACATAGTTATATAGTTTGTCTCATCTCATAATTATCTAGAAACGATAATAGCAATTTGGGCATAGCCCTACACCAATGTAAAGAAGCCACATATAGGCTTATACAAATCGTACTCAAATGAAAACAGAATGAACATAAGGGTCTTAAGATCTAAACAACTACATAGCTAGATATTGGTATCGCCCTCGTGAAATGAGGACCTACCCACTTGGATGGTAGAGAATATCCAAGCCACCTTCAAGTCGTCTCGAATGAACCTTCAACGACAAGAACATAAAATGTTTGGAAAAAAAGAGGGAGAATGGGGTTAGTAGGCCACTTGTACTAAGTATGAGACCATATGCACATATAACAACAAATCATGCTAAAAAGGGACATTTAGTTAAATCATGCAATTTTACCCCTTTAAAGGTTTATGCACAATCAATCAAACCATACCAATCATTTAGACATGTTCAACAAGTCAAAGCAAGATATATGCATATTAATATACTCAAACCCATAATCTCATATAAATCTATCACCAAGTAATAACATCACAAGCATGAATAAGAGTTTATCATGTAAATAGCAAAGCAAGACAACTAGTCATAAATCCTAATAAAGTCAACAAGTGCAATGACCAAGTAAAGCCTCATAACCTTACTCAATCAAGTAAGCCAATAAGAACCATAATTAATAACCCACTTCACATAACATACTTCATTTCAATTACACATAACCTCATACTTAAACAATAAGGACCAATTACATGTTCATAAGCATCATCATCATCATCATCATATAATGTCATTTACATTTTTTTCATCATATACTTACATAATATTAACCTCCTAAAGCTCCTATCAAGGATAACTAGTGCAACACATAGATAGAGTCACATACCCCTACCTAAGCTAAGTCAAACCCCTAAAGTCACTTTAGTTAGTTTATACATCCTTACTTCATTTTAGTTTAGGGAACACTTTCCTTAACCGAAATAGACCACATGAGCTTAGTGTGGAATCCGGAGTTGTAAAACCTTACACCGAAGGAAGGTGGTCTACCAGCCAAAGTAAAACCAAACATAAACGTAGCTTTCTAGGTGGATCCACTAGCTAGTCTTCCTATGGGGGCAACATAGTTCAAGAACTAAGAGATAGGTGATTCCCTCTACATACCACTTGGTAATTGGGGCCTCATCTCATGGGAATCAATGAAATGAGTATCCCTCACTGGAGAGTCAACAACACATATAGAACTATAGGGCAACTCTTCCTCTATTGGGAAGTCATCACCTCCCATTGTCAAGTTCACTCGGTCCTAAGCTAAGTCCCTTTTTGAAATGTCTTTAATATCTTTATTTGTCAATCATAGATTAGTTTTAGGTCATATGGTATAGCCCTTATATGATCATCATCATCATAGCTCAATAGGAACTTCATGAGTATAATCCTTTCATCACAATTCATATAAGTAAGGTTAACACATTTACACATTCTTCATAATAAGGCACATTGGTAATCACCATCACCCTTATAACTTTACATCTTAATCAACCTCACAACCATAATCAATACATTTCAATTCAACATCATACAACCCTATCAATCCTAAACAAGGAATACTCCAACACAATCATCATGACTTAATCACAATTAACCACAAATTGAAGTAAGGAATAAGGTTCATGAGACTTACCAAGTATCCTTCACAACTCATCATCAAGGTCTTACCATCAACCTTTAGTTCAACTCAATTTGGTCATGAAGTCATCATAATTCAATAACCAACATAATCACAAGGCTAGAAGAATCACTACATCACAATTCAATACTAGATTAAAGCTTAAGATTAAGTCAAGTCATCATACCCTAGGTCACTTCTCAAGAACTATCATGAAAGACTACACATCATCCTAATTAGTATATCATTAGCATAACAACATCATCTCGTAGCAATTCAACTCATAACATAGTCAACTGAATGAATGTTATACCATATAAGTCAAGATCACAACCTAGGGTTAGGGGTTGGGAATCATGTTCTTCAGTTTAGAACAAACCATCAACATTATCATAATCAAGTTAAAATACATGTTAATCTATTCAATATAACCTAAAGAAATCATCAACAACTCAATTCATAACTTCAATTTCTAAATTAGATGAAACCCACTTGAAAACTAAAGTTTTGGAAATACTTTTAAATGAACCCTTTGAGGAAAGAGGTCTCAAAAGTGAATAGATCCCATACCTCAACGTTTTGATGAAGATTTGGAGATGAAATCTCCCCTTTTCAGCCCCCAAAACCTTTCCTCGGCTTAGTCTTCAATTGTATCTTCCAATAGAGAGAGAAGGAAGAGAGAAGGTAGAGGAATTTGTTTTATGAGTTCTAATTAGACTAATGGGGTTGGGGTCTTTATATGGGAAGTTAACTAACTTAATTAGACTCACTTAATACCCTAAATCACCACATAACCCATTAATTAATTTAATTAACCAACTTAAAAATGTGCACGAAAACTTGACCTTCACAGACGAGACCCCGATCGTTGATCCGTCTATGAGTCGACGACTTGCCACCCCTCCTTCCTGCATACTCGTCGTTTTGGTCAGAGAGTTATGTACTTGAGGGATTCCACCATTTCTCTAAGTGTTGGACAACGGTTGGCAATGACGCCCCATCGATCCACACACGAATCGTAGCATTCATCTCATCGATGCACACTGCCCAGGCAGTGTTGACACCAACTTGCAAGGGTCCTCCTCAAGGGCCCTTGGTTGGTCCGTGGGGAGTCTTACCCGAACTTTTCGACCATGAAACATCTTTAACAGATGTTAAAATCCTTTTCACTAAATTCCAGTAATGTCCGACTCTTAAAAACTAGTCAAATAGGCTAAGACACGCTAGTACCTCTTTGAACCAACTTCCGGACGTCATGGACGTTCTTGGACGTTTTGGTTTCTAATTTTCCTTAATGACCTATATTAATTAAAATAGACTTAAAAATATTGTCTAGACCTCATGACGCCTATGTTAGGCTTTACGACACGTCTTGAACTTTTGGAGTGTTACGTTATCCCCCCTTAGGAACATTCATCCCCGAATGACACTAACACTCTTTTAAAGGAAGGAATAGACTCAAAAATAGAAGCCCAACCAACATAACTACAATGAAACATAATGCATATCATTTCAATCAAGGCAATTCAAAACTTCAATTGCCACACATAAGGCTCAAACATTACATCATGAGCAATTTCCTTCTCACAACAACAACATGAGCTCAACATGCTATACATGAGTCAATTAGGACAAAGTTCAACTTATCAACATGTCTCACATCACTTCATAAAGACTCACAATGTCAAAATGCACTACATAACTCAAAACAAGCCAAAAGCAAAATTTTCAATTTCAAATGCACTGTTCACTGTAACATCACTGTGAAGTATTCAAAAATGCATATTTTTCAAAACATCACCTAAAAATCAAGAAACTTCAATTTCTAGCCATATGTTTATTATTTAAAAAATGACTAACCTTAATTATCAAAAAAATGAGGGTAACGGGACTTCATGTCGGCCTCGGCCTCCCATGTTGCACCCTCAACTAGGTGATTTTTCCATAAAACTTTCACAGAAACCACCCCTTTGTTCCTCAACCTCTTTACTTGCATATCAAGGATTTGAATCGGAACCTCCTCATAAGAGAGGTTATCCTTGACACCAAGACCCTCAATAGGAAGAATCGACTCGGGACCACCGACACACTTCTTTAACATAGAAACATGGAAAACCGGATGAACCGAAGCCAATTCACTAGGCCACCTCAACTCATAGGCAACCTTACCAACCCTTTGCAAGATTTCATAGGGACCCACATAACGAGGACTTAGCTTCCCTTTCTTGCAAAATCTAACAACCCCCTTCATAGGTGAAATTTTCAGGTACATCTTATCACCTTCTTCAAACTCACGGTCCCTCCTCCTATGATCGGCATAAGACTTTTGCTGACTATAGGCCGTTTGCAAGCGATTTCCTATAATATGGACTTTTTCCAAAGTCTTATAAATCAAATCTGTACCAAGAATTGAAGACTCACCGACTTCAAATGACCCTATAGGAGACCTAAGCCTCCTACCATACAAGGCTTCTTACGGAGCCATGGAAATTGATGAATTTAAACTATTCTTGAAAGAAAATTATACCAAAGGCAAGTGCTTATCGCAACTTCCCTTGAAATCGATTACACAAGCTCTAAGCATATCTTCAAGGGTTTGATACTACGTTCCGCTTGACCATCCGTTTGGGGATGAAAAGCGGTACTCAACTTCACCTTAGTACCCAAAATTTCTTGAAATGACCTCCAAAACCTAGATGTGAATTGTGCACCCTATCCGATAGGAAGGATAACGGAATACTATTGCAACTCAATATCATCTATGAAGATCTTAGCATAATCTTCCGCCGAATAAGTAGAATTGACGGGAATAAAGTGAGCGGTCTTGGTCAACCTATCAACCACCACCCATATGGAGTCATATTGATTTTGAGTCTTAGGCAAACCTACCACAAAATCCATATTGATGTCTTCCAATTTCCAAGTAGGAATTTGGATTTCTTGTAGTAAGCCACCCGGTTTTAGGTGTTCGGCTTTTACTTGTTAGAAATGTCGACACTTAGCAACAATCTCCGTGTCACGACCCGAAAGCACCCCCTAGAAGATAGGGAGAACCCTTGGATCGTGGCAAGGCGTACTTGATCCTTTGGGGTCTTGTACAAGCCCTTTAACTATCGTTCATTATATATGACATGAAAAGTAGTGCGGAATTTAATACTTTTCACGAATAACTTAATAAAGGGAGTCTTTTGTAAATACTTAGAGATCTCATCGTCACAATCCAACTTAAAGACACGACATAATATATTAGGGACACGGCCCTTTACATTAAAAGAGAAATACATAAAAAGTCTTTAATTAAGAAACTAAGAAAAGGAATATGCCCTTGAATATATGAGGACATACTTTGTCTTGAGAGGAAATTTCCCAAGCTTCACCTTCAAACATTCAAAATCTTCCAACCTATACTTATAGAGTATAGAAAAGTATGGGATTAGTACAAAATAATGTACTAAGGATGGCATATCCAACATCATGTAAAAAGGGACATTTTAGTAAAATAACGCTTCATGCCAAATAATTAAAACATTCATGAATTTAGAAGAAAAACAACATAAGAAATATAGTTTAACACTTAAAGAAGGATTTCCATAATTTTATCAAAAGAGAGTATTTTAGAGTAGCTTACAAATTTTTTACAGTGAACTAGTTGAACATACAGTGAACTAAAGACTCCAAAGATAGTGAATTTCAAAGGCATTGCCAATGAGGAAGTGAACTCATTTCCGTAGGAGTTTCCCTAACTAAGGATAATCTTAATACTCCCCAAGGTAAGACATGAAGAAAATGTCTAAACACTTCCTTCAATGCACACCGAAGCAATTATCAAGACTACCCCTTTTGGCTTACTCACCTTGGGAGAAAAAGTCACCACTCACTCACAAGACATTAGAAAAACACCCAACAAAGCACCAAAGAATTCCCTTTCAGAATGCCTGCTTAGTGCAATGAGTAGATGGCGTCCCATACCACCACATACCCTAAGTAGTACACTCTTTTAGAAGGTTTGGCACCAATTATTTCCTTTCGGAAGGTCCTACTTAGTGCAATGGATAGATAGCATCCCATACCACCACCTACCCTAAGTAGCACGTTCTTTTAGAATACTTAGTTCATTCAATTCACAAAAGACTCACCATGACTCCCCTTTCAGAATGCCTACCTAGTGCCGTCCCATTCAACTACCTACCATAAGTAGCACACTCTCTTAGAAGACTTAGTACTTTCATTACTTTTGTGGGGGTTAGGTTAACCGACAAAGACCATGAGAGCTAGACATGTAATACCGATATTAACCCCTATCGGGTGAGGGATCCTCACTTGCCTAGGGTGAGGTCATACTTTTTAGCTTTTACATGGCTGTCCAATCGCTACACCTATGCGGGCAAATAGTTAAGGGATAAGGATATTGCTACTAAGTAACTCATTCTATACTAACGAGGAGTACTCATCTCAAGAGGTACATTGGAATACAACATCTCAACTCATGAAGTGTAACGACCCTTTCTTCATATCCTCTCGGTGCTAGGCATAACTCCTCACGGATTCTCAACATTATAAACTATATGTTAAGAATAACTAGTGAACACCACATCTCAACTCACGAAGGGTACTCATCCTCCGACCTATCTTACAAAGCTCTTAGGATGTAGTGACGTTGCTACTAGACACTTCATCTCAACTCACGAAGAGTGTCCACCCCAAGACTCCTCTTTTGACTCAACTTAGCATCATATATTCATTCAAGTATGTGTGTGTACATGTGATCACACCTTGCATATAAGCATCATTTCATTCACCTTACTTCTGTACATGCTTTAGACCTTCATTCATCAAATCACACACTTTACATACTTCACATAATCATGTACTTCATTTTGACATAATCTAGGTCAAACATACAATTCAAGCTTCACAAAACACAACAAAATACCCATTTTCAATATCACTTTATTTAAAATATTAGACCTTCAAAACCACATTAAGAATACCTACTAAGTAATATCAAGTTCATTAAATAAACACCGCCACCAAGAAGGTGAATCATACCACTCAAGAACAATTTATAATAAGAACTACACAATATAAGCAACTCACCATTTAACCAAGACATCACCACGTACAATCATTTTCTCAATATTTCATCACAATAAGTCCCTTAGGGAAGTAGCTAAACCAAAATAACAACACAAGAAAACCAAAGCTCATTCTCTACACAAACATGTTCACTTAACCCACTTCTTAAGCTAAAAGTTGGAAATATGCATAACATGAGTTCATTAGGTTTTTGACAATAAAATCATCAATTAATGCTAGAATAAACACATTTGAATAATTAAAACACTTTTACAAGAAGACCCATGCTTAGAATCAAAGATAGAAGAAAGTAGAGTTTGAAATCCCTTTTGGAAATCTTTTAGAAAGGACACCTTGAATGGAAGAGAGTTCAAGGATGGATACCATACCTTAGAAAAGAGAAAACCCAGAGATTTTGATGAAGAAATCGACCACCAACAGCCCTCCTAGCTCTTCTTGACTTCTAGCTTCCAATGAGATTTGAGAGAGAGTTCTAAGGGAGAGGGGTTTTGGGTTTTGGGAAAGTGAAGTCTAAAATTAGGTCTTTGGGTTTAGAAAACTTTAATATACCTAATAAACCCTAAAATGAATGTCCTAGGGTCATAAAATACTTGGGGTGAATTTACCAAACACCACAAGACTTGGCAGCTTCTTAACAGCTTTTGGGGTAGTCTCAGAGACGGACAAACCAACGGACCGTTTGTCAATCAACGGACCGTTAGAGGGGTCTCATTGGTTGAGACTTAGATCCATTTTGAGAATGGCCATCCTGACTTCCAGGGCCAATCGACTCCCTTTGTTGATGGACCGTTGGTTGACGAACGGACCGTCCTTTGGGTCATCGTTTAGTTTTTGGCAGCTTGTTGCCAAGAGGTTGGTCCTCTTCTAGGTCCCCTCGTGGGTCCTAGGTAGGGTCGTACCCTGACGTTAAAACCCTAAACTAAGTCATATATGTCATAGCAACATCTCACAAAAAATTTCAAGCAAAAATAACACGTAAAACTCACTAAAACACCTCAAGACACAAGAACACTTTCTAAGGCATATCTTCCGAACGTCATGGACGTTCTTGGATGTTTGACCTCCAAACTTAACCAAACTTCACACACTGCCTAAGTAAACTAAATTAACTAATTTTAACATAAAATTAACTCAATAAACCATCATGAAGCTCTAGTTCACCTTAGTTCGTTTTAGGGCATTACATTCTCCCCTACGTGGAATAACATTCGTCCTCGAATGACACTCAAACTTTAAGAACAACAAGGACTCAATTAGAATCACATAACACATTACAATCATTATCAAAACACTAAAAGTCAAATCATCAACTAGCAAGGAGCACCATTTCACATTTTCAAACACTATCAACACAGGCAACTTTAGCCAAACTTCACAAATTTCAAAATTCAACCTTAAACTTCTCTTAAGGAAGAACTACCTTCTCTAACATTATAAATGCTCATATACAACACAGTCTCACAAATTTAATCCAAAATTCATGATAAATCAATTTTTCTTAAAAGTGACAAATCTTACAGTGAACATCACTGTAACACACTTAAGCATGCAAAAATTTTCAAAATTTCACTCTTTGAGCAATTTATCAATAAGGCATGATCAAATGAACTATAAAACCACATAAACTCATCTCATAACATAAAGATAAATGCAACTCATGCTAATATGCAAGTGTCTAAATCATTTCCCAAACTACTAAGGATTTTGGTCTCAAGCTTGAATAAGAACAAAAAGTTAAGATAAGGATACCAACCACCTTCTCTACTCAACTCATTCTCCCCCACTTAGGGTGAAGCCATCCTCAAGGCCTAATTCTTTAAAGCCCCACTATGCTTCTCACAAGATAGGAACTCATACTACTCTTAACACATGATCATCAAGACTAAACATAACGTCTACTAGTCAAGCATAACACTCTCCTCTTGGGATTCAACCTTAGACAAAATCTCTTAAAAAATCGCCTAATTAAATTCTTAGGCACCACTTAACCAAATTTCATGGAACAAAGCTCCCTTACTAGGTGTTCATACCACATTTCCTCCTTAATGTAAACTTACACAAGAAACTCAACCAAATCACAAGAACGACCATTAAAACGTTAACCATACAAGTGGTTGCCCTCAACTCCTACAAAATCTCCACATTCTCTCAACATTCCTCAAATTTACACCTTAAAGCCTTCTACCACCATTGAACATAATAACAAGGTAAATAATTCCCTCTCAAAGGCACTTCATTCAATAACTATAACTCTTATCATACTTACACCTACATCACCTTAAAGTTTCTCATCACAACACTTTCAATCTAATCAATCACACCTAGACACAAAATGGCATCACATCACAATTCTCAAAACTCACCTTCACATTTACTCTTCTAGCCACAAAACCATCATAACATCAAAACTCACATTTTCTCTCCCTCAAACTTAGAAGAATCTCCCTTTCCAATCAATCACACCTAGAAAACCACCGGATAAAGGAGAAGAAGAGAGAGATCTTATGGATATAAGTTCTATGGCACGATACAAGAGTAATGAAGAAAGTGAAACTCTATCGTCCTATAGCCTCTTGTCCTTGGATGTGTCGCGATTCACACAAATGACAAAGATACTATTAGACGTAGCTTGTGAGACTTTTAGACCGTAAACTATTTCCCATAACCTTATACTCTGATACCAAGTCTGTCACGACCCGAAAGCACCCCCTAGAAGCTAAGGAGAACACTTGGATCGTGGCAAGGCGTACTTGACCCTTTGGGGTCTTGTACAATCCCTTTAACTATCGTTCATTATATAAGACATGAAAAGTAGTGCCGAATTTAAAACTTTTCACGAATAATTTAATAAAAGGAGTCTTTCGTAAATACTTAGAGAATCTTATCGTCACAAACCAAATTAAAGATACGACATAATATCTTAGGGACACGACTCTTTACATTAAAAGAGAAATACATTAAAAGTCTTTAATTAAGAAACTAACAAAAGGACTATGACCTCGAACATACTTTGTCTTGATAGGAACTTTCCCAAGCTTCACCTTCAAACCTTCAAAAGCTTCCAACCTATACTTATAGAGTATAGAAAAGTATGGGGTTAGTACAAAACAATGTACTAAGTATGGCACATGCAAATCATGTAAAAAGGGACATTTTAGTAAAATAATGCTTCATGCCAAATAATTAAAACATTCATGAATTTAGAAGCAAAACAACATAAGAAACATTGTTTAACACTTAAAGAAGGATTTCCATAATTTTAGCAAAAGAGAGTATTTTACAGTAACTTACCAATTCTTTACAGTGAACTAGTTGAACATTACAATGAACTAAAGACTCCAAAGATAGTGGATTTCCAGGGCATTGCCAATGAGGAAGTAAACTCATTTCCGTAGGAGTTTCCCCAACAAAGGATTATCTTAAGACTCCCCAAGGTAAGACATTAAGAAAACGTCTAAACACTTCCTTCAATGCACACCAAAGCGATCCTCAAGACTAACCCTTTTGGCTTACTCACCTCGGGATAAAAAGTCACCACTCACTCACAAGACATTAGAAAAACACCCAACAAAACACCAAATCCTTACCTTTAGGATTGCCTACTTAGTGCAATGAGTAGATGGCATCCCATACAACCACCTACCCTAAGTAGTACACTGTTTTAGAAGGTTTGGCACCAAGTCTTCCCTTTCGGAAGGTACTACTTAGTGCAATGGATAGATAGCGTCACATACCACCACTTACCCTAAGTAGCACGTTCTTTTAGAAGACTTAGTTCATTCAATAGACTCCCCTTTCGGAATGCCTACCTAGTGCAATGGATAAATAGCATCCCATTCCACTACCTACCCTAAGTAGCACACTCTTTTATAAGACTTAGTAATTTCATTACTTTTGTGGGGGTTAGCTTAACCGACAAAGACCATGAGAGCTAGACATGTAATCCCTATATTAACCCCTGTGGGGTGAGGGATCCTCACTTGCCTAGAGTAAGGTCATACTTTTTATCTTTAACATGGCTTTACAATAGATACACATATGCGGGCACATAGTTAAGGGATAAGGAGAATGCTACTAAGTAATTCATTCTCTAATAATGAGCAGTACTAATCTCAAGAGGTACATTGGAATACAACATCTCAACTCACGAAGTGTAACCGCCCCTTTTTCATGTCCTCTCGGTGCTAGGCATAACTCCCCACATATTCTTAACATTATAAACTATAGGTTAAGGACAACAAGTGAACACCACATCTCAACTCACGAAGGGTATTCATTCTCCGACCTATCTTAGAATGCTCTTAGGATGTAGTGAGGTTGCTACTAGACACTTTATCTCAAATCACGAAGAGTGTCCACCCCAATTCTCCCCTTTTCACTCAACTTAGCATCATATATTCAATCAAGTATGTGTGTATACATGTGATCACACCTTTCATATAATCATCATTTCATTCACCTTACTTCTATACATGCTTTAGACGTACATTCATCAAATCACACACTTTACATACTTCACATAATCATATACTTCATTTAGACATAATCTAGGTCAAACATACAATTCAAGCTTCACAAAACACAATACAAGACCCATCTTCAATATCACTTCATTTCAAATATTAGACCTTCAAAACCACATTAAATATACCTACTAAGTAATATCAAGTTCATCAAATAAACACCGCCACCAAATTGGTGGATCATACCACACAAGAGCAATTTATAATAAGAACAATACAATATAAGCAACTCACCATTTAACCAAGACATCACCACCTATAATAATTTTCACAATATTTCATCATAATAAGTCCCTTAGGGCTGTAGCTAAACAAAATAACTACACAAGAAAACCAAAGCTCATTCTCTACACAAACATGTTCACTTATCCCACTTCTTAAGCTAAAAGTTGGAAATATGCATAACATGAGTTCATTAGGTTTTTGACATTAAAATCATCAATTAATGCTAGGATAAACACATTTGAATCATTAAAACACTTTTACAAGAAGACCCATGCTTAGAATCAAAGATAGAAGGAAGTAGAGTTTGAAAACCCTTTTGGATATCTTTTAGAAAGGACTCCTTGAATGGAAGAGAGTTAAAGGATGGATACCATACCTTAGATAAGATAAAACCCTAAGATTTTGATGAATAAATCTACCACCAACAGCCCTCCTAGATCTTCTTGACTTCTAGCTTCCAAAGAGATTTGAGAGAGAGTTCTAAGTGAGAGTGGTTTTGGGTTTTGGGAAAGTGAAGTCTAAAATTAGGTATTAGGGTTTAGAAAAGATTAATATAGCTAATAAACCTTAAAATAAACGTCCTAGTGTCATAAAAGACTTGGGGTGAATTTACCAAACACCCCAAGACTTGGCAGCCTCTTAACAACTTTTGGGGCAGTCTCATAGACGGACAAACCAACGGACCGTTGGTGGGGTCTCGTTGGTTGATAACTAGCTCCATTTTGATACTGAACATCCTTCCCAGGTACAATCGATGCCCTTGGTCAACAGACCGTTGGTTGACCAACGGACCATCCTTTGGGTCATCGTTTGGTCACTGTTTTGGCAGCTTGTTGCCAAGAGGTGGGGTCCTCTTTAGGGCCCCTTATTGGTCCTAGGTAGGGTAGTAACTTGACGTTAAACCACTAAACTAAGTCATCTAGGTATTAGGAACATCTCACACTAATTTCAAGCAAAATGATCACGTAAAACTTACTCAAACACCTCAAGACACAATAACACTTTCTAAGGCATATCTTCTGAACGTCAGGGACGTTCTTGGACGTTTGACCTCCAAACTTAACGAAACTTCACACACTTCCTAAGGAAAGTAAATTAAATCATTTTAACTTAAAATTAACTCAAGAAAACATCATGAAACTCTACTTCACCTTAGTTCATTTTAGGGCGTTACACTCTGCTATATCCCTTTTCAAACCTTCCCACCAATATACCTCCCTAAGGTCATGATACATGTTTGTTGACCCCGGATGAACGGAATATAGGGATCCATGAGCTTCCTCTAGAATACGGTTCCTTAAATCGTCAACATTAGGAACACACAACCACCCTTGATATCTCAGAACACCATCCCCCCCTAAGGAGAATGCCTCATTAAACTTGCCAAGAACCTATTCTTTAACTCCATCAATGGTTGGTCAAGGTGTTGTTTGGACTTCACCTCAACAACCAAGGATGATTCAGAGTTATGATGAACCATTACACCATCATTTGGATAACCTTCCAATCTAATACCTAATCTAGCAAACCTATGAACATCTTTCACTAGGTCTTTCTTGGCTTCTTCAATATAAGACACACTCCCCATGGTCATACAACTTATACCATCTGCCACCACATTGGCCTTGCCGGGATGATAGAGAACACTCATGTCATAATCTTTCAACAACTCTATTCACCTTATTTGTCGGAGATTTGACTCATTTTGGGTAAACATATATTGGAGACTCTTATGATCGGTAAACACATTAACATGTACACCATACAAATAATGTCTCAAAATTTTTAAGGCAAAAAGCGCTGCCGTTAACTCAAGATCATGAGTGGGATAGTTCTTCTGATGCACTTTAAGTTGTTTAGAAGCATAGGCAATGACTTTTCCATCTTGCATAAGCACACACACCAAATCAACACAGGATGCATCACAATACACAACGAAGCCCTTTGTACACTCCGGTAAAGTCAACATCGGAGTGGAAGTAAGCCTATCTTTCAAGATTTGGAAGCGCTTTTCACATGCCTCTGACCACTCAAACTTCTTACTCTTTTGGGTCAACGTAGTCAAGGGAGATGCAATGGATGCAAAACTATCAACAAACCTCCGATAATAATCCGCTAGACCTAAGAAACTCCTAATGTCGCTTGGAGTCAATGGTCTAGGCCAATTTCTTACCGCCTTCGTTTTCCTTAGATCAACCTCAACTCCCTCACTAGAGATGATATGACCAAGAAACGCCACCGACCTCAACCAAAACTCACATTTGCTATACTTGGCAAATAATTGATGTTCCTTAAGGGTTTGCAATACCACCCTCAAATGACCCATGTGATCACCCTCATTTTTTGAATATACAAAGATGTCATCAATGAAGACAATGACAACTAAATCTAGGTAACTACAAAACACCCTATTCAATAGGTCCATAAACGCCGCTGGAGCATTAGTGAGACCAAAGGACATAACTAAGAACTCATAGTGGCCATATCTAGTACTAAATGCCGTCTTTGGTACATCCTCACCTCTCACCCTAAGTTTGTGATACCCTGATCTCAAGTCAATTTTAGAAAAGTAGCTTGCCCCTTGGAGTTGATCAAACAAGTCGTCAATCCGAGGGATATGATACTTGTTCTTAATAGTGAATTTTTTGAGTTGGCGATAATCAATACACATTCTCAAGGACCCATCCTTCTTCTTCACAAATAAAATCGGAGCACCCCATGGAGAAATACTAGGCCTTATGAAATCTTTGTCTAGTAAATCTTTGAGTTATGCCTATAACTCCTTCAATTCAGCCGTAGCCATCCGATAAGGAGGAATTGAAATGGGGTTTGTTTCCAGTAGAAAATCAGTACCAAAATAAATTTCCCATTTGGGAGGAATACCTGGAAGATCATTTGGAAAGACCTCAGGAAATTCACTCACTACGGGGACCGACTCAATGTCAGGAATTTTGGAGTGTAGATCTTGTAATCTTACTATGTGATATAGATAACCTTTTGAGATCATTTTGCATGCCTTTATACAAGAAATTATATGACCTCTAGGAATAAAACTTCCCCCCTTCCACTGAACAACGGATTCATTTGGGAAATTAAACCTCACCACCCTTGTTCTACAATCAATAGTGGCAAAACAAGAATGTAACCAATCCATACCCAAAATGATATCAAAATCAAGCATATCTAGTTCTACTAGATCAACATTGGAAACTCTATTGGGAAACATGATAGGAAAACTTGTATATACCCTCTTTGCAACTACCGACTCACCTACCGGAGTAGACACTAGAAAGGGTTCATGCAAGATATCGCTTATAGTATCAAACTTTTTAGCTACTAGAGTTGTAACAAAAGACAAAGTAGCACTTGGATCAAGTAAAACATAAACATAAATAGAAAAGACTTTTAACATACCGGTCCCCGCATCGGAGAGGTGTCTTGCTCACCCCTAGTGGGGAGAGCATAAAAGCAGTTTTTCTTAAGAGCATCACTAGAACCACTTGCTTGACCACTCTTCTCTTGACCCTTTATTTTAGGACAATATATAACCTTGTGGCCACTCTTGCCACACCTAAAACAATTGCCCGTTCCAACCAAACACTCACCGAAATGAACCTTTCCACACTTGGCACATGTAGGCTTCTCATTTGGTGAGTTTCCACTCCTTCCCTTTTGAGCTCTAGGTTTAGCCACCTTTTCATCACGAGTCTTAGCGAACTTGGATGAAACTTGATTTGAGAACCTCTTTTTGAACTTAGGCTTTTCTTGAATCTCAAGCCTATTCTTAGAAGAACCGCCTTCAAATGATCTTGCCCTCTTAGCATCTCTACTGTTCCTTCTAGCCCTTGCCTCCTCCACTTGCCTAGAATGAACCATGAGACGAATGATGTTCATGTTGTCATCCAAATTACACTCCTCTTGCATGTCCTCCGACACCCCCGTCACAAAGCAGCTCATTTCATCACTAGGATCGAAAACCAAAGAAGGAGCATATTTTGACAATTGAGTAAATTTCATTGAGTACTAAATAAAACTCATACCTCCTTGACAAAGGTTGATGAACTCCACCCCTTTAGCTTCCCTCATCTCCCTAGGAAAGAGTCGGTCAAGAAATGTCTTCTTGAAGACTCCCAAGTCACCGGTCCACCCTTAAGTGGCCTATTGTCCCTCCATTGAACATACCAAGTTTGAGCCACATCTTTGAGTTGATATGTTGCCAACTCAGCCTTCTCACTAGTGCTTAACCCCATGGCAAAGAGTATCTTATAAACTTCATCTATAAGCGCTTTGGGGTCTTCTTCAACCTTAGACCTATAGAAAGTAGGAGGATTCATCCTAGTGAAGTCCCTTAGACGGGATGCCATGGTAGAGCCTTGTTGATTTGCTCGGGGCACAACCTCCCGATTAGCTTGGGCCGCCATAGCTTGGGCTTGAATAGTAGACGCTTGGGCTTGATTAGTAATGACTTGGGCCATTTGGAGAAGGGAAGACCTTATCTCACCCTCCGTTAAAGGTGGAGGATTTGACGGAGCTTGATCATCTACAACATCTTCTTCAAAAGGTGGAACTTGATCATCACGGGGAGGAGCCCCCACATTAGCAATCTCTTCCTCAAGTCTTCGAGCCGCATTCCTCCGAGTATTTATTGCCTATAACAAAAATACAAGATTTAGGTGAAAGCACACAATAGTTACTCTAGAGGCATGATATTGGATTTCCATGAAAGAGAGAGATTCCTAAGCATCATATAGATTCCTATTCATACGTGTGACATGCTTCACAATTATGAGTATGAATCTACATAGATGTGGTTGACAGAGACATCAAAATCAAGGATATTCAACCTGATGCTCTGATACCAAGTTTGTCACATCCGGGGAGCATCCCCTAGACATAACCGGCGTTGTCGTCCTCTTTGGGGACTAAGACTAGCCTCTTAACATTCATCATAACATTCATCGGCTAAAAAATGGAAAAATTAAAAACTTTTACTATATCTACATGGAGGTTTACATAGACCTCTACATACACATAATAATATTAATATCGAGTATACATAGACCCTTCGTATAAGAAGATTACTTAGTCTTCTAATTTAAGTGCGCATACATATATAAGATAGAACATAGTCATAAAGTTTGTCTTATCTCATAACCATCTAAAAACGATAATAGCAATTTTGGCATAGCCCTACAACAATGTAAAGAAGCCACATATAGTCTTATACAAATCGTACTCAAATGAAAATAGAATGAACATAAGGGTCTGAAGAACTAAAAAACTCCATAGCTAGATATTGACATCGCCCTCGGAAAATGAGGACCTACCCACCTTGATGGTAGAGAATATCCAAGCCTTCTTCCCGTCATCTCGAATGAACCTTCAACGACCGACACCTAAAATGTTTGGGAAAAAGGGAGAAAATGGGGTTAGTACTCCACTTGTACTAAGTATGAGACCATATGCACATATAACAACAAAGCATGCTAAAAAGGGACATTTAGTTAAGGGAAATTTACATAAATATACTATAATATTTTTTTTTTTACCATTTATAGCAATAATATTTTTTTTTCACTTGATCACTTTTAATTCAGTTATAATACAAGTTTAATTTATATTACAAAGAATAATTTTTTATACACATATAATACAAATTTTAATGATAAATAATTCATGTATCACACATTTTAATACACTTATAATTCAATGTGTAAATTTTCTACCAAACAAACATAGTATACTTTAAAAACAATTATAATTCATATATAATTCATATATATTGCATACATAATTCACTTTTAATATATATTGCAGATTTAACATAATATTGCTATAAATGATAATAAATAAAAAGTATTGCTAAAATCAGTAATTATTTATTAAAATGTATCAATTCATGTAATTTTTCCTTTAGTTAAATCATACCATTTTACCCTTTTAAAGGTTTATGAACAGTCAATCAAACCATACCCATCATTTAGACATGTTGAACAAGTCAAAGAAAGCTATATGCATATCAATATACTCAAACCCATAATTTCATATAACTCTATAACCAAGTAATAACATCACAAGCATGAATATCAGTTTATTATGTAAATAGCAAAGCAAGACAACTAATCATAAATCCTCATAAAGTCAACAAGTGAAATGACCAAGTAAAGCTCCATAACTTTACTCAATCAAGTAACCCAATAAGAACCATAATTAATAACCCACTTCACATAACATACTTTCAATTACACATAACCTCATACTTTAACAATACGGACCAATTACATGTTCATAAGCATCATCATCATTATATAATATCATTTACATTTTTTTCATCATATACTTACATAATATTAACCTCCTAAAGCTCCTATCAAGGGTAACTAGTGCAAGGCATAGATAGAGTCCCATACCCCTACCTAAGCTAAGTAAAATCCCTCAAGTCACTTTAGTTAGTTTATACATTCTTACTTCATTTTAGCTTAGGGAACACTTGCCTTAACCGACATAGACCACATGAGCTTAGGGTGGAATCCAGTGTTGTAAAACCTTACACCGATGGAAGGTGGTGTACCAGCCATAGTAAAACTAAACATAAGTGTAGCTTTCTAGGTGGATCCACTAGCTAGTCTTACTATGGGGCAACATAGTTTATGAACTAAGAGATATGTAATTCCCTCTACATACCACTTGGAAATTGGGGCCTCATCTCATGGGAATCAATGAAATGAGTATCCCTCAAAGGGGAGTCAACATCACATATATAACTATAGGGCAACTCTTCCTCTATTGGGAAGTCATCCCCTCCCATTGTCAAGTTCACTCGGTGCTAAGCTAAGTCCATTTTTGAAATATCTTTAATATCTTTATTTGTCAATCATAGATTAGTTTTAGGTGATAGGGTCTATCCCTTATATAATCATTATCATCATAGCTCAATAGGAATTGTATGAGTGTAATCCTTTCTTTCATCATAATTCATATAAGTAAGGTTAACACATTTACATATTCTTCATAATAAGGCACATTGGTAATCACCATCACCCTTATAAGTTTACATCTTAATCAACCTCAAAACCATAAGCAAGACATTTCAATTCAACATCATACCAACCTATCAGTACTAAACAAGGCATACTCCAACACAATCATCATGACTTAATCACAATTAACCACAAATTGAAGTAAGGAATATGGTTCATAAAACTTACCAAGTCTCCTTCACAACTCATCATCAAGGTCTTACCATCAACCCTTAGTTCAAGTCAATTAGGTCATCAAGTCATCATAATTCAGTAACCAATATAATCACAAGGCTAGAAGAATCACTTCATCACAATTCATTACTAGTCAAGTCATCATACCCTAGATCACTTCACAAGAACTAGCATGAAAGACTACACATCATCCTAATTTGTTCATGATTAGAATATAAACGTCATCTAGTAGTAATTCAACCGATAACCTAGTCAATTGAATGAACATTATACAATATAGGTCAAGATCACAACCTAGGGTTAGGGGTTGGGAATCATGTTCTTCAATTTATACCAAACCATCAACAATTATCATAATCAAGTTATAATACATGTTAATCTATTCAATATAACCTAAAGAAATCATCAACAACTCAATTCATAACTTCAATTTCGAGATTTGATGAAACACACTTGAAAACTCAAGGTTTGGAAATACTTTTGAATGAACCTTTTGAGGAAAGAGGTCTCAAAGGTGAATAGATCCCATACCTCAACGTTTTGATGAAGATTTGAAGATGAAATCTCCCCTTTACATCCCCCAAAACCCTTCCTTGGCTTACTCTTCAATGGTGTCTTCCAATAGAGAGAGAAAGAAGAGAAAAGGTAGAGGAATTTGTTTTATGAGTTCTAGTTTGTCTAATGGGGTTTGGTCTTTTTATGGGAGGTCAACTAACTTTATTAGACTCACTTAATCCCCTAACAAACCACCTAAACCCTTAATTAATTTAATTAACAAACTTAAAAACGTGCAGGAAAACTTGACCCTCATAGAAGAGACCGCGATCTACGGTCCGTCTGTGAGTCGACGACTTGCCACCCCTCTGTCCTGCACACTCGTTGTTTTGGTCAGAGACTTGTGTAGGCGAGGGCTTACACCATTTGTCTAAGTGTTGGATGACGGTTGGCAATGACGCCCCGTCGATCCACACACGGATCGTAGCCTGCATCTCGTCGATGCACACTGCTCAGGCAGTGTTGACAACGACTTGCAAGGGTCTTCCTCAAGGGCTCTTGGTTTTTCCTTGGGGAGTCATACCCGAACGTTTCAACCATGAACCATATTTAACACATGTTAAACTCCTTTTCACTAAATTCCATTAATTTCTAACTCTTAAAAACTAGTCAAATAGGCTAAGGCATGCTAGTACCTCTTTGAACCAACTTCCGGATGTCATGGACGTTCTTGAACGCTTTTGTTTCAAAACGTCCTAAATGATATATATTCATTAAAATAGACTTTAAAATAGTGTCTAGACCTCACGACACCTATGTTAGGCTTTACGACATATCTCCAATTTTCAGAGTGTTACTTTTATACAAGGAGTTAATCTCCTATGACTTATGATAAGATTTATGAATAAATGATGAATTAAAGGTTAATCAAATAGGCACTTAAGCTTAGCACCGATGGACTAGATATGAGAGGTCTCCGTGCCCTAGTTGGAAGGTAGGTTCACAATGACTCTCATGAGATAGAGGTTGCCATGTAATGTGGAACTATGGGTCTTTAATATATCTCCTAGTTCTTGAACTATGTTGCCACCATAGGATACTAGCTAGTGGATCAACCTAGAAAGCTATGTCATCTTTTGTTCTACTTTGGACGGAAGACAACCTTCTTTTGGTGTAGGGTTTTATGACACCAGATTCCATGTTTAGCTCACATGGTCTAATATTGGTTAATGTGAATGTTCCCTCAAGTAAAATGAAAGACAAGTAAATGAACATTGACTAGGGTGACTTGAGGAGTTTACTTAGTATAGGTAGGGGTGTGGGACTCTACGTAGACATTGCACAAGTCGTCTCTAATGAAAGTCCTAGGAGATTGTTCTTATGTAATATGATAACATGAAAGCTATGATGCTTACGATACATGTTGTTACGTTTATATGAAATTATTTACGTTAATGAACATGTTATTGGTCTGTATTGCCTTATGAGGTGATGACTACTTATGTTACAAGTTATATGAAGAAAAGCTTTACTAATGGTCTCCTATTTTATCTACTTGGTTGTGTGGAGTTATGGGGCTTCACATGACCATTGCACTTGTAGGTTGGAGATGGGATCATGGGTAAGTGTTTTGTATGTTATGTTTATATGATGTATTGAATATGAAATGTTACCATGACTCGATGAAAATATGTCTTTGATTATGATCATGCTTTATGTCTATGGAATCCTTAACTGGTATTTGTTCTATGTTATGTACATTGAAGACTTTCAAATGACTTAGCATATTTTCTAAGAAATGATCCTTTTTCATGCATGAACTTAAATGTTATGTGCATATACCCATACTTAGTACATGTGGCGTACTAACCCCATTACTTTATATTACTACAAATGTAGGTTCTGGCCATTGAAGATTAAGAGGGTCGATTAAAGAAGCTTGAAACTCTTTATCTAAGTGTTGGTAGGGCCTCATGTTTGGGGATGCTATATTTTTGTAATTTAGTTTATGAAGACATTAGTTGTTATGAAGAATACTTTTGATTCCGTTTACGTTCTTTGGATTGTTTTGTATTAAGGCCTAAATGGCATATTGACTTTTATTGGCTTAGTCCAGATTCATACTCTTTAGATGTTTTTTATATGAGACAGCTTTTATACGATCGCTACGTATGTTTGCATGATTGTTATGTATGAAGTCTATGTATACTTCACATAGTATTAAAAGTTTTTAATTTTTCCGCAATTTTAACCGATGGCATGTTATGACGAATGTAACACCTCCAAAAATGACTTAGGTGAAACGAGGGACTAATGTGTGTGTACTAAAGTCTTGAAGTCCTAATAGGTTTTAATATGATGTTTGAGGAAGTGTCTAAAGATTTCGGGTAAGTTTGAAGTCAAACGTCAAGGGACGACCAAGAGGTTCGACGACTAGTCCCTTATGTGCCTAATGTGTTTTCATGTGCTTATGTGTGTGTAATGAGTTTATGAGGTTTTTATATGGCTAATTATAATGTTTAGCATGTTGAGTTTGGTAACATTTGGAGGTCAAACATCCAAAAACGTTCGGTGATGTTCGAAGGATAGCCATTGGACGTCGTTGTGAGTTTTGATGTGTTTTAGCATGTTGCATGGCTTTTTTGATGTTGAAATTATTTGTATATGTGCCTAATACCTAGACGTGTGTGTTTAGGGGTTTAAAATCCGGTTACGACTCCAACTAGGACACACAAGGGGCCCTAGAAAAAGGACACCAGCTTCGAGCTCAATAGTGCTTGGCAGTGGCAATCGATTGCCCCAAACGACGGCCAGTCGATCAGACGACGGCCAGTCGATGGGTGGCAACGATTGAACCATGTATACTGTAGGTTGGGGAGTTTTATACAAAACCAATGGACCCCATAGATGGGGCGTGGTCTCACCAACTGACCAACGATGCTAGGCGTCGATGGTGATACATTTTTCTGCCAGTTTTCTGTTAAGACGGGTTTTTTGGGGAAATTCTCCCCAAGTTTTATAAAATAGGAGGACATTTATTTTAAGTGTTTATGGGGATTTTAAGAGTATATAAGTCATTAAACTCTCATTTAGACCCTAGCACCTAGATCAAAACCCATTCCCTCCCAAGGTTTCTCCAAAATCCTCCATGAGAGCTCAAGGTGAAGATGGAGCTTGATAATGGATCTTCAATGTTATTTCTTCTTCAATTATAATTGGGTTCTTCTAAGTGGTTTGAAGCATGATACAGAATATGATCTATTGTGAAGGTTAACAGTAAAGTGCCTTATAGTGCTCAAATGATCTTGTGTGAGTGATTATGTTATGATTCCTCTTTTATGATGATATGTGATGAAGTTGTATATGGATGTGTTAAGGTTAACATGTTGTACTCTTATATGGCTATGTATGACTAAGGTAGTCCATGATGACTTCTTACATGTGTTATGAGAAAGTAGTGTCTTGTGTGGTAGGCTTGTGTCCCTTACTTGATACATGTATGAATGTGAATGTAAGATGTATTGACTTAGGATGCTAAAGCCTGTTAATCTTGCATGTATGAATGACATGAGACATTGAATGATGCTAAGAAGGTCCTTTATGTGAAGCCTTAAACCTAGTGGCAAGGTTATGAAACTTGAAGTCTAAAGCCACAATGGTATCCTTCTTGTATGAATGGTGGACTTAAGATTGGTTGGTTTGAACGACATCATATCATCCTTAGGAAATTCATTAAGCTATCTTCGTCACCATTGAAAGGCATCCCTAGGGGACCACTTTGGTAGGGTGAATGTGATTGGGTTATGAACTAGATATCGAACCCTTCATGTGATCCTATAATGTGAATTACTTATGAGAACAAAGGCTAGCACCGAGTGAGTATGGTAAGGGAAGTAGCTCTAGTTAAAGGATGATGCTAGATCGCAAAGAAACCCATCATATTCCTTAACCATGTGCCTACATGGGATGTATCCAAGTTCTACCATTGGCAAGTAGAACACCATCCATCAGATTAGGTTACAACTCCGGATTCCATGCTTTGCTACCATGGCCTATGTTTGTTATGTCCTATTCTCATCTTATGGGATACCTACTAGTATTTGAGAAGTTCTATGATGTTTAGGTGGTGGTATGGGATGCTATCTAGACATTGCACAATAGGCTTTGAAGATGTTAGTGAGAGTCCCTAGGTCTTCTCTCAGACCATTACATGAATGTCCTTATGTGATGAATGTCTCTTAATGAATTAATGCAGTAATGACTTATGTTAGAAAGTATGTAGATGAATGAGTACCTAATCTAGAGTGACTGTAAGGATTTCCTATTTAAAGAATGAAAGGGGCATAAAGGATGATCTCTTCATGTCTTATCTAGGGAAGTCTTGAGAATGACTCTACTTAGGAAAGTTGGTTTATAAGTTAGGCATGATCTAATCATAGGAGGTCTTAAGGATTATTTAGGTAATCTTGAAAAGGGTGTATGGGCGTTATATTCTAGAATTACTTATGTAAGTCTTTTGATAACCTTGTTGAGGTGAATGTCATATCATATATTGTATGTGTTTTGGTATATTGTATGTGTATGTATCTCATTATAGGTGGTCCTATGGATCATTTTTGTGTGCCTAGAGAGGGTGTATGGGCGGTCTCTCTTTCTCTTACTTAAGTGAGTCTTAGGATATCTTTTAGTGAGGAGACTTCATGCTAGAAATGACTCAATATTAAGTTGAAGGACTTCACTGTAACAGTGAAGGAATTCATTGTAACAGTGAATTAGCTTACTGTAAAGATTTCTAAAAAATGTGATAAATTGCCTAAGTGTTATCTTATGTGTTTATAAGGTGTTAAATGTTGTTCTTATGCTTATAGTATGATCTTTTAATCAAACTTCACGAAAATCATGTTATTTACTAAATGTCCCTTTTTCATGGTTTTTGCATGACTTCCATACTTAGTATATCTAATGTGCTAACCCCTTGTTTATCCTTTTTGACTAAAGTGTAGGGAATTGGAAGTATTGATATGTCATGGAGGATGGATAGGTTTCTAAGGATTGGAGATGAAGTATTGGTGAGTCCTTATCGATTCGAGGACAATATCCACATGTTCCTTTTATGTCTTAGTCTTTATTTTATGTCTTGTATGGGCTTAGTCCCAAGTATTGTATACTCCCAAGTTTAGATGGTTCAGATAGATGTTGTAAAGGTTTAATGTTTTAATGAGAGTCTTCCGCTTGCGTATTGAGTATGGAAAGACTTCTTTGTGTGTGAAGAAAATTTTAGATTCTTACTCATTTTAGAATGTTTATTATGCAATGAATGATAAGAGTGGCTTTAGTGAGACTTCTCGAAGTCTCATTTGTTGTGTGGAGACTCAAGGATGCTCTTACTTCTAGGGTTTACTTGTGGGTTGTTATACAGTTGGTATCATAGAATAAGGTTTGGGAGTGTCTTAGTTGTCTCATGAACCACATCTAGTAGAGTCTTGTTCATATTGTAAAGCGCGCCACATTATGAATGGGAGTCTATTGGGTGCAAGGAAAAGTTTCACTTCTTCATTCATCTAATCGTGCCTAAGAGCTTTGTATATGGTGTCTTTTCCTTATTCCTTTATGTATTGGTCCTTCGAGTGTGACTTTGTGATGTTTGGGTTGAGGGAGAGAAAAGATAATATGTGAATTGTTGGATGGGATATGGGAGGTTGTTATGGTGACCTTAGGTTGGTTTAGTTACCTTTTGAAGGGTAGTATAGTTTGAAAGAAGCGTTGGGTATTGTGTTAGAAATGTGAAGGAGTGGTTGTGGAGATGGTTTGAAGTTCTTTAAGACCCAACCTTAGAAAGGAAGGTGATGAGATTTGAAAGAGTAAAGGTGAGTTTCTCCTAGTAAGGGGGATGTAGTGGTTTAAGACCTTTGAGAGTCTTTAGTTTTCATGAGCCAGACTTTGGTGAGAAAGTATTAGTAAGGTTTAAGGTTCCTTGAGGGAGTTCCTTGTAGTGGATGTTATGTTGACCTTAGAATGGGTTTCTCCTAAGTGGGGGAGTATGGTGAAGAGTATGGTTGTTGGGAATGAGATACCCTTAACCTTTCCTTATGTGTTTATTCAAGCCTAACACAAAGAGTCCTAGTGACTTGATTTATGTAGGAGTATTTTGTGAAAAATGAATTCCAAACATTCTCCTTATGATATGCATGTTTTGGTTGAGTTCTTGTTGAATGAGAAGATGAGTTTTCATGCATGGTATCTTTCTCATGGTTCATGTGCATCTAGTGTGGATTGCTAATTGTTTCATGAAGGTGAATAGTGATAATGTATAAATTATTATATGAGATAGGTTTATTGAGTATTTATAAGGAATTTCTTAAGTGTTGCATTGTTAGATTGTGAAGCATGTTCACTATATGGAACAATTGTGGTCACAGTAAAGATTTTGTGAAAATGAATAAATTGTTCTTTGGTGGAAAATGGTCGTATGGTGTCTAGAACTGATGTATATAAGCATGATAGTGTGTTGGGAATGAAATTTCTCCTAAATAAAATAAGGAATGTGAGTCTTATGAAATGATGAGTCGTAGATTAGTTTCTAGCTTCTTGTTGTGTTGTGAGTCTCTTGTTTATGTGAAAGTGATGTTTTTCATGTAGGAGTATTGTGTGATATGGTTATATACTGCTAGTCATGATTTAATCATCTTCTGATAATGTCTAAAATGAAGCAAGTGTCATTGGAGGACGAATGTTGTCCAAGTGGGGGAGAATATAACACCTCCAAAAATGACATAGGTGAAACTAGGGCCTAATGTGTATGTGAAGATTTCTTGAATTCCTAGTAGGGTTTAAAATGATGTTTGAGGAAGTGTCTAATGATTTTGGGCAAGTTTGAAGTCAAACGTCTAGGGACGACAGAGACGTTCGAGGACAAGTCACCTATGCGCCTTATGTCGTTTCATGTGCTTATATATGTGTAATGAGTTTATGAGGTCCTTATATGTCTAATTATAGTTTTTAGAGTTTGCATGTTGAGTTTGGTAAGGTTTGTAGGTCAAACGTCCAAGAACGTCCGGTGATGTTGGAAAGACAACCATTGGACGTCCTTGTGAGTTTTGATGTGTTTTAGCATGTTGTGTGGCTTGTTTGATGTTGAACTTGTTTGGAGATATTCATAATACCTAGACGTGCGTGTTTAGAGGTTTAATGTCCGGGTACGACTCCAACTAGGATCTACAAGGGGCCCTAGAAGGCGGACTCCAACTTGGAGCTCAACATTGCTTTGCAATGGCAATCGACTGCCACAAATGATGGCCAGTCAATCAGACTACGGCCCGTAGATGGGTGGCGTCGATGTATCCATGTAGCCTGCAGGTTGGGGAGTTGCATACACAATCAACGGACCCCATCGAAGGGGCGTGGTCTCACCAACTGACCGTTGATGGTGCTGCATTTTCTGCCAATTTTCTGTTACGATTTGGGTTTTTTTCGGAATTCACCCCAACTCTTATAAAATAGGAGGACAGTTATTTTAGGTGTTTATGGGTATTTTAAGAGTATATAAGTCATTAAACTCTCATTTAGACCCTAGCACCTAGATCAAAACCCATTCCCTCCCAATGTTTCTCCAAAAACCTCAATGAGAGGTCAAGGTGAAGATGGATCTTGATGATGGATCTTCAATGGATTTTCTTCTTCAATTATCATGGGTTATTCTAATAAGGTATTGGAGTTCTTTATCTAAGGCTTGCTATCACCTTAGTGTCAATTTCAAAGATAATTTTAAAAGATGAAAAAATATGAAAAAGTCTAATTTCTACTCAAAGTCTTGGGTTCTTGCATGAAACATTTTCAAACCTTATAATTGATGTTTTCCAAAGAAATTCTCCATGCACCCTTTACCTTCTCAAATCTCTAAGTTTTGAGTAAATATGGGTGAACTGATTATGAATAACTAGCAATGAATTCATGTGTAGATTATTATGGTCTTTTGATTTATGTATAGATCATGATTGTATGGTTTATAGGTTGTCTCAAATTGATAAAATGATTATTGAATATTATTATATTCATTGTATATTAAGCTCATTGAATTGAATTGGTGACCATGGCCATGGGTAAGAGCCCTTGAGTATTGTGTTTGTTGATTTGGCTAAGGATGAAAGTTGTCAGATTAGATGGGTGGTATGCTGGCCTAACTTTCTTAACATTATGTATAGCTTTTGTATTACAATGATGATTGGTATGGTCCACATATGGTGGCGGTGCTTATGTGTTACCTTTGTAAAAGATGTGGCCTCGTCGACATTATTTTCTGAATTGTATTAGTATCATGTTTATGACTTATACGAAGGTATATGTGAAGTTGTCTATGTTAAGTAATGTAATCATGTCTAAGATGTTGTGGATTGTATGAACATGTGGTTTGAAACATGATAGACAATATGTGCTATTTGTAAAGGTTAAATAAAGTTCCTTATAGTGCTCAAATGATCTTGTGTGAGTGATTATGTTGTTATTCCTCTTATATAATAATATGTGAGGAAGTTGTATATGGATATGTTAAGGTTAACATGTTGTACTCTTAAATGGCTATGTATGACTAAGGTAGTCCATGATGACTTCTTACATGTGTTATGAGAAAGTAGTGTCTTGTGTGGTAGACTTGTGTCCCTTACTTGATACATGAATGAATGTGAATATGAGATATCTGGACTTAGGATGCTAAAGCCTCTTAGTCTTGTATATATGAATAACATTGTAAGATCCCGAAAATGACTTAGGTGAAATAGATCCTAACATTGTTGTCATGATGGTCTAAGGTTCTAAAATGGTCTATAATGTGGTATAGAGGCAGTAGCTAAGATATTAGGTGCATTGGAAGTCAAATGTCAATGGACGACTAAGACGTTCGACGACTAAGTCACCTATGTGCCTCATATAAGGTTTTATGTGTTTATGTGTTATTGATGAGCATATATTGTTCTTAAATTAGTTAATATGGTGTATATAGGAAGTGTGTCAAGTTTCGAAAAGTTTAGAGGTCAAACATCCATGACGTTCGAAAGATGTGCCGTGAAATGATCTTGTGTGTCTAGGCATGTTCCGTTGAGTTTTACGTGTTCGTTCTGATTGAAATTCATGTGAGAGGACCTAAAATCCTATACGGTCATGTTTGGGTTTTGAAACGTCCGGGAAAGTATCCCCAAGGACCATCCAAGGGTCCTTGAGGAAGGACCCAAATTTGGTGCCAAGGCTGCCCAAGACATCCCAAACCACGGAGGCAATCGACGCCCATTGGGTCAGTCGATGCCCCGTTGGTTGGGTATCCTCGTTTGGGACTTAGCTTGGGGAAAGGTGGGATTAAATACAAGCCTCGCTCCCAGACCACGGACCAGCAGGACGGTTCGTTGGTCAAAGGACGAGCCGTCGATGGTCCATCCATCGATAGTGCTGTCTCTTGCGTTCCACTGTTATGTGGAGGGTGAATTTGTAAATTCACCCAAAGTCCACAAAAAAAGTTTGGCGGTTCATTGAGGGTTATTTGGGTATTTTAGAAATGTATAAATATCTTTAACACTAAGAATAATTCATTCTTCCAAATCAAAACACCAAAATCCCTTAGAAATTCCTTAAGACTCCATTGAAGCCAAAACTCAAGGAAGACCTTGGATTGGAGATTTGAGTGGTAATTCTTCATAAAATTGAGGGATTAACATCATTGAGGTATGATTTTTGATCCTTGAAACTCTATTCATCAAGGAGCCCAAATTGAAAGATGTTTTCTAAAGTTTTCTAAAGGTGAACATGACCTATTTCATGATCTATCATGGGTTCTTGTATTAAAGGTTTTAATCNAATTGATGTCTAATTGGTATTAGATTGATAAATCTATATTTATTTGAGCTAATTTCATCTAGTATTATGAGTTACTCTTCGATTTGATGTTCATGGCCATGGGTAAGGGCCTATTGATATTGAATTGGATGATTTAGACATGGATTGAAGTGGAGAGAATGGATTGGTGGTACGCTGCCCTATTTCTCTTTATTAAAAGTATTATATATCTTCAATTATGTTGTGATTGGTATGGACCACTTATGGTGGCGGTGTTATGTGAATGGTGTGGCCTTGTCGGCGTTATTTTAAGTATATTGATGATCATGGACTAGTCGGCACTACTTGAAGTATAATGATTATATGTGTAGTTGATTATGTGATGTATGATAATATCTACCTATATGTGAAGTAATGTGAAAATATGTGTACTTCTATGAATTCTATTTAGGTGATCATGTTGTGCTATGACTATGAATTAAGTGTGTAGTCTTAGAGTTGATGCATGATTGTTACTAACTTGACTATATGAGTCTATGATGGGTATATTGATGATGATATTGTAATGTATAGGTTGACATAAAGATGATAAGGGTCATTCCTAAATATTTAAAGAATGATATGCTATATGAATAAAGTGATGTAATGTTGTGTCTTGTTTAGGTAGTCTTGTGTCCCTTACTTGATGCTTGTATGAATATGAATAGGTGATGTTTTGAATAAGGAAGCTAAAGATCTTACTCCTGGAAGAATGAATGATGTCTGACTTTGAATGATGATAAGAGGGTCCCTTATGTGAAACCTTGAACCTAGAGGGTAAGGTCATGAAACTTGAAGACGAAAGCCGTAATGGTATCCTTCATGTAATGTACCGATGGACTTAAAGTTGATTGGCTGGAACGACATCATATCAATCCTTAGAAAAGTCATGATGAGCTTCTTGTTGCCATTTGAAGGTATCCCTAGAGGACCTCTTTGGTAGGGTAAATAAATAGGGTTATGAACATGATATGGAACCCTTTGAATGAACCTTAATGTGAATTAATCTATGAGAACAAAGGCTAGCACCGAGTGAGTATGTTAAGGGAAGTAGTTCTAGTTAAAGGATGAGGCTAGAATCAAAGTAAGTCCTTCCTATTCCTTAACCGTGTGCCTACATGGGATGTGTCCAAGTTCTACCATTGGCAAGTAGAACAACCTTATCGGAGTAGGATAGAACTCCGGATTCCATGCTTTGCTAACATGGTCTATTTCATTTATTTCCTATTCTCATCATGTGGGATACATATTAGCATTAGAGAACTTCTATGAAGTTTAGGTGGTTGTATGGAACGCTATCTAGACATTGCAAAATAGGTTTTGAAGATGTTAGTTAGAGTTCCTAGGTCTTCTCCAAGACCATTACTTGAATGTTCTTTATGTGATGAATGTCTCTTAATGAACTAATGAATGTAATGACTTAATGTTAAAAAGTATGTAATGGATGAGTACGTAATCTAGAGTGACTTAAGGATTCCTTAGTTAAAGTGTGAAGAGGGCATAAGGGATGATCTCTTCATGTCTTATCTATGGAAGTCTTGAGAATGACTCTAGTTAGGGAAGTTGGTTCTTATGTTGGACATGATCTAAGATTGGGAAGTCTTAAGGATTATTTAGGTAACCTTGAAGAGGGTGTTTTGCGTTCACTTTTAGGAGTACTTAAGTAAATCTTTTGATAGCTTTACTAAGGAGATTGTCATATTATGAATGTCATGTATTTGGAGTATTGTAAGTGTGTATGTTTCTCATTTTAAATAGTCCTAAGGATCGTCTAGGAATGCTTAGAGAGGGTGTATGGGTGGTTTCTCTTTGTATGAATTAAGTGAATCTTAGGATAGATTTTAGTGGGATAACTACATGCTAGAAGATGTCTCATATGTAGGTAAGTGAATTCACTGTAACATTGAAGGATTTCACTGCACAGTGAATTGAGCTCACTGTAAAGTGAGTCTTAAAAATGTGATATTTATTTTAAATTATTTCTTATGTGTTTCTAAGTTGATAAATGTTGTTCTTATGATGATATTATGATATTTAAATAAAAATATGCATATTTCCAATAAATGTCCGTTTTCATGATTTTTATGCATAATGCCATACTTAGTACATGTGGTTGTACTAATACCATGATTTTATCTATCTCTGTAGTGGTTGGTAGGTGAGGAGCATTTGGGAAGCAAGACTTGGATCGTAGAATCGTTTAAGAGAAGTTGAAGTATGTCCACATTTGACTCGAGGGCATAGATGTCTTTTATTGTTCTTATTGAAGTATTGTAATAGACATAGTAGTTCTATATTTCTATTTCGTGTGGGCCGTGTCCCAAGTACTCTTGTGTCTTAAGATGAGATTTTTAAAGACTATGATATTGTTTTGTGAAATGTCTAAATTCCGCACTACTTTTCACTATGTATATGTGATGAATGATATGAAAGGCCTTGTATAAGACCTCCGAGAGGTCGAGTACGCCGGTTGCAATATGATATTGTGCCCTAACTTCTAGGGTGTGGTCTTGGGATGTGACAAGCTTGGTATCAGAGCATATGTTTGTGAAAGTAGTCTTAGGAACCAAAAAGTCTCATCAAGTCACGTCTAGTAGTGTCTCGACCATCGGTGTGAGTCGCGACACATCTATCGGCGATAGGCTATTGGACGATAGAGTTTCCCTTATTTTCTACTCCTAGGTCGTACGGTAGATTAAATGTTATGAGTATCCTTCTTAATGTGTTTCGTTGTGTTTCTAGGAGATGAATACTAGAAGGATGGCCGCTAGAAGGTTTGAAGAAGGAAGGGTGAATGAGGAAGCTCCTCCTCAAGTTGAGCAAGTTGAGCAAGTTCCTCAATATGTACAAGGAGTACAAGGTGCTCAAGGTGATCAAGTTCCTCCCCAAGATGACCAAGTTCCTAATGTGGAAGGAGGTAATGAGGTTCCGGTGGAGTATCCGGAGTTGACTAATAGGGAGATTTGAGAGGCTTTGATTGCTTTGGCCCGATCCGTGATTACTCAAGCTAATTTGAGTTTGGTGCCTAGGGTGAATGTTGTGGAAACCACTATGACCTCTAGGTTGAGAGACTTTGTGAGGATGCATCCTCCTATCTTTCTTGGCTCTATGGTAGATGAAGATCCCCAAGAGTTCTTTGATGGTGTGTACAAGGTGTTGAGTTCTATGGGGGTTACATCTATGGAGAAGGCGGAGTTAGCTTCGTATCAATTGAGGGATGTGCCTCAAATTTGGTACACTCAATGGAAGGATAGTAGGCCAGTGGTATCGGATCCTATTGAGTGGAAAGAATTTAAGGAAGCTTATCTTGGTAAGAACTTTCCCCGTGAGAGGAGGGAAGTTAAAGTAGAGGAGTTTATCAATCTCAAGTAAGGCAATATGAATGTTGAGGAGTACTCTTTGAAATCCTTAATTTTGTCTAGATATGCACCATCCCTAGTGTCTAATCCAAGGGATGAAATGAGTTGCTTTGTGACCGGGGTAGCCGACTTAGTGAGTGAAAAATGTCGTACGGCTATGCTACAATATCATATGACCTTATCTAGACTCATGGTTTATGAACAATCTATTGAAGCGTCTAAACATAGAAGAATTGCTAGAAACTTGAAGAGAAGTGGTGCTAGTGATCAAGTGCAACCTATGTTCAAAAAGAGGGTCCGAACTCAAGATGGACCTAGTGCTCCTCAGGTGAGATTTGAGAAAGGAGGTGGTTCTCGAAATGGAAAACCTACAAGTGTCACTTGTGATAAGAAATATTACGGTGAGTGTATAAGGGGTACCGAAAGTTTCTTAGGATGTGGGAAAGATGGACACAAAGTTAGAGATTGTCCTAACAGGTATTGTAAGAAAGTTGCTCCTAATGTTCCAAAGGATGATGCTCCAACAAAGAGGCGTTTCTATGCACTCCGGACTAGAGGAGGGAAGCCGGATGATGATGATGATGATGTTGGTATGTCCTTGTCTTTCTCTTGTAGTGATATGTGTTCTTTCTAAGTGGGGGAGTATGCTTATAGATGGGCTAAAATTGTCCTAGAAGTTGTTACATGTGCATGATGTTTGGGAGTTTTGTTGAAATTGAATTTCATAAACTTCTTGTATTATTTGTTTTATGAAGCTATGATCATGTTGTAGTAAGTGTGTATATGATTTTACCTTGCATATTAGCATGTCTCCATCATGAATTGCCTAAAAGTTCCATTTTTGAAATATTTGCTAAAATCACTGTAGGTACTGTCTGTTCACTGTGAAGATTTTCAAAAATTGACTAATTTGTTCTTTGGTCTAAAATTGTTGTTATGTGGTTAGAACTGATTTATATGAGCATGATAATGAATATACAATGAGTTTGTGCTATTTGGAATGAAGGATGTGAGTTTTGTAGCATGATGAGTTACATAATCGTATTCTAGTTTCTTGTTGTGTTGTGATTCTCTTGACTATGTGAAATTGATGATTTATTCTTGATTATGTGTTAAATGGTATGGTTATGAGCTGATAGTTGAATATCTAATCTTCAAAGTGTTCGGAGAGTGGCAAGTGTCAATCGAGGATGAATGTTGTCCAAGTGGGGGAGAATGTAAGATTCCGAAAATGACTTAGGTGAACTAGAGCCTAACATTGTTTTCATGATGGTATAAGGTCCTAAAATGGTCTATAATGTGGTATAGAGGAAGTATCTAAGATATTAGGTGCATTGGAAGTCAAACGTCAATGGACGACTAAGATGTTAGACGACTAAGTCACCTAAGTGTCTCATATGTGGTTTTATGTGTTTATGTTTGATTCATGAGCATATATGGTCCTTAAATGAGTTAATATGGTGTATATAGGTAGTGTGTCAAGTTTTGAAAATTTTGGAGGTTAAACATCCATGATGTTCGAAAGATGTGCCTTGAAATGACCTTGTGTGTCTAAGCAGGTTTTGTTGAGTTTTACGTGTTCATTTTAGGTTAAATTCTTGTTATAGGTCCTAAACTTGTATACGGTCCTGTTTGGGTTGGAAATGTCAGGGAAAGTATCCCCAAGGACCATACAAGGGTCCTTGAGGATGAACCCAAAGTTGGTGCCAAGGTTGCCCAAGACAACCCAAACCACGGAGGCAACCGACGGCCCGTTGGTTGGGTATCGTCGTTTGGGACTTAGACTGGGGAAAGGAGGGACAAAAAACAAGCCTCAGTCCAAGACCACGGACCAGCAGGACGGTCCGTTGGTCAAAGGAAGGGTCGTCGATGGTGCTGTCTCCTGCGTGCAGTCCACTGTTATGTGGAGGGTTAATTTTTAAATTCACCCAAAATCCAAATTGAAAGTTTGGCGGTTTATTGAGGGTTATGTGGGTATTTTAGACATGTATAAATGTCTTTAACACTTAGATTAATTCATTCTTCCAAATCAAAACTCCAAAATTTATTAGAAATTCCTTAAGACTCCATTGAAGCCCAAACTCAAGGAAGAGCTTGGATTGGAGATTTGAGTGGTGATTCTTCATCAAATTGAGGGATTAGAATCATTGACGTATGGTTTTTTATACTTGAAAGTCTATTCATCAAGGATCCCAAATTCAAAGATGTTTTCTAAAGTTTTCTAAAGATGAACTTGATCTATTAGATGATCTATCATGGGTTCTTGCATTAATGGTTTTTAATCATTGTTTAGTGATTGAATTTTTGTTATTATGATGATTTTAACTTAATTAACCTATGAACCCATGTAATTGATGAATCCTAGTTTTTGACTAGTTTATGGGTTACTTGATATTGGTCTAATGCTTATGAATTCTATTGTAGATTTCTATGGGCTATCTAATAATGTAAGAATTATATTCAATTGATGTCTAATTGCTCTTATATTGATAAATCTATATTGAATCGACCTAATTTCATCTAGTATTATGAGTTACGCTTTGATTTGATGTTTATTGCCATGGTTAAGGGTCTATTGATATTGATTTTGATGATTTAGGCATGGATTGAAGTGGAGAGAATGGATTGGTAGTACTCTGCCCTATTTCTCTTTATTTAAAGTATTATATCTCTTCAATTATGTTGTGATTGCTATGGACCACTTATGGTGGCGGTGTTATGTGAATGATGTGGCCTTGTCGGCGTTATTTTAAGTATATTAATAATCATGGCCTTGTCGGCACTACTTGAAGTATAATGATGATGTGTGTAGTTGATTATGTGATGTGTGATAATATCTACCTATATCTGAAGTAATGTGAAAGTATGTGTTCTTCTATGAATTCTATTTAGGTGATCATGTTGTACTATGACTATGTGTTAAGTGTGTAGTCTTAGAGTTGATGCATGATTGTTCCTCACTTGACTATATGAGTCTATGATGGGTATATTGATGATGATATAGTAATGTATAGGTTGACATAAATATGATAAGGGTCATTCCTAAATATTTAAAGAATGATATGTTATATGAATAAAGTGATGTAATGTTGTGTCTTGTTTAGGTAGATTTGTGTCCCTTACTTTATGCTTGTATGAATATGAATATGTGATGTTTTGACTTAGGAAGCTAAAGCTCTTATTCTTGAAAGAATGAATGATTTGAGACCTTGAATGATGATAAGAAGGTCCCTAATGTGAAACCTTGAACCTAGAAGGTAAGGTCATGAAATTTTAATGCCAAAGCTGTAATGGTATCCTTCATGTAATGTAATGATGGACATAAAGTTAATTGGCTGGAACGACATCATATCAATCCTTAAGAAAGTCATGATGAACTTCTTGTCGCCATTGGAAGGTAGCCCTAGAGGACCTCTTTGGTATGGTAATAAAATAGGGTTATGAACATGATATGTAACCCTTTGAATGAACCTTAATGTGAATTAATATATGAGAACAAAGGCTAGCACCGAGTGAGTATGGTAAAGGAAGTTGTTCTAGTTAAAGTATGAGGCTTGAATACAAAGTAAGCCCTTAATTTTCCTTAAGCATGTTACTATATGGGATGTGTCCAAGTTCTACCATTGGCAAGTAGAACAACCTTATCGGAGTAGGATAGAACTCGGGATTTCATGCATTGCTAACATTGTCTATGTCGTTTATTGCCTATTCTCATCATGTGGGATACATATTAGCATTAGAGAAGTTCTATGAAGTTTGGTGGTGGTATGGGACGCTATCTAGACATCGAACAATAGACTTTGAAGATGTTAGTTAGAGTCCCTAGGTCTTCTCCAAGACCATTACTTGAATGTCCTTTATGTGATGAATGTCTCTTAATGAACTAATGAATGTAATGACTTAATGTTAGAAAGTATGTAATGGATGAGTACCTAATCTAGAGTGACTTAAGGATTCCTTAGTTAAAGTGTGAATAGGGCATAAGGGATGATCTCTTCATTTCTTATCCATGGAATTCTTGCGAATGAATGTCACGACCCGAAAGTACCCCTTATAATTTAGGGAGAACCCATGGGTCAGAACAATTGCATACTTTACCTTTCAGAGGTCTTGTACAAGCCTTAGCTATCATTCATTAGATAAGACATAAAAAGTAGTGCGGAATTAAAACTTTTCACGAATAGATAAATAAGAAAACATCTTTTATAAAATCTAAGGATTTGATCTCGTCTACACAAGCCAAATTAAGACACGATATAAATATCATAGGGACACAGCCTTTTTCATTAAATGAAAATACATAATAAGTCATAATACTAGAATCTAAGAAATAGAACTATGCCCTTGAATAGATGAGGACACATTTAGTCTTGAGAGAGTCTTTCCCAAGCTTGTATTCTAGTATTCAACATCTTCCAACCTATACTTATTGAGTATAGAAAAGTACGGGTTTAGTACAAAACAATGTACTAAGTATGACAGATGCAAAAACATGCAAAAAGAGACATCATAGTAAAATGAGCTTTCATGCCAAATTGATAAAACTTTCATGATTAAAGAAATAAAATAGTATAAGGATCATTATTTAACACATAAAGTAGAACTCTCATGATTTTAGAACCAAAAGACACTTTACAGTGAATCAAGCACATTACAGTGAAATAGTGGGAACATTACAGTGAACAGTGAAGGACTTACAGTGAATGGCACAGTCCAAGTCATGTGAACCCTTTTCCTTTGAAGCTTCCCTAACCCAAGTTATCCTAAGATTCCCTAAGGTAAGCCAAGAAGGGACCACCCATACACCCCCTTCAAGGCACACCAAAGTGATTCTTAAGACCACTAATCTTAGGATTACCTCATATGGAAATCAAATCCACGCTCTTGGCTAAACATATGCAACCCACTCATACGAGTTATAGGTCACACTAAGTGCAATGTCAGAGTAGCATCCCAAACTAAAACTCCCACTTAGTGCTCCTAATGGATATCCTTGAATCAAACACTTCACAAGAGTCATTCATAACATCACACCATAACACCCATTCATAAAGACTTTATGAAAGTACTCTTCTCCCATAGGAGATATAGGTCACACTAAGTGCAATGTGAGAATGACATCCCATACTACCTCTACCACTTAGTGCTCCTAATGGATTCCATTGGATTAAGCACTTCACAATAGTAATTCATAACATCACATCATATTACTCATTCACATGGACTTCATGAAAGTAATCTTCTCCCATAGGCTAGGTCACACTAAGTGCAATGTGAGAATAGCATCCCATACTATTACTCCCAGTTAGTGCTATTAATTGATTCCATTGGATTAAGTACTTCACAATAGTCATTCATAAATTCATTAATACACATGATAACATCCTAGACCCCCTCGGGAGGTATCACAATAAATCACAAAGCTTTCGGTACCCTCTGGTAAGGTCAATACCGGAGCGGAGGTGAGTCTTGTCAGAACCCGATATCACCCCCTAGAAGCAAGGGAGAACCCTTGGATCGTGGCAAGGCGTACTTGACCATTTGGGGTCTCGTAAATTCCCTCTAATTATCATTCATTGCATAAGACATGAAAAGTAGTGCGAAATTTAAAACTTTTCAAGAATAATTTAATAAAAGGAAATCTTCCATAAATGCTAGAGAATCTCATTGTCAAAAGACAACTTAAAGACATGACATAAATATCCTAGGGACACGGCCCTTTACATTGAATGAAATTACCTAATAAGTCTTTATAACAAAACTAAGAAACATAGACTATGTACTTGAATATATGAGGACATACCAAATCTTGAGAGAGTAGATTTCCCAAACTTCAACTTAAAACCTTCAAAAGGTTCCAACCTATATTTAAAGTAAAGTATGGGGTTAGTACATGATACGCTCAAATTTACTTCTCGAAAGGAAGTATAAGCGGTCGTATCAAGTAAAGAACCCAACTATGTGGTTGGGGTCGATCCCACGAGGAAAATGATTTAGACTTAACTTTAACCTACTATTACTTCTATTTAGTCAAGTCCTTTCCGAAAACAAATAACAAAAAGGGCTTTTTTAAGTAACGAATATAATTAGCTATTTCTAAATAGACAAGTTCAAAGATTTGATTTTTATCAAGTAATGAGAGTAACTAGGGCTTAAGTGTTCCCCACAGGTTCATAACTCGGTAATTCTAGCTATAACAATCCTTTCCTAATATCTTGCATGCAAAGTGGTACGTTATGTATCCCTAATTCCTTGGTCCGGCAACCAGGAAATTTCACTCCGCACCTTGGTCCGTCTACGTGTGTATGCTTTACTAAACCTTACCTTTACCTCATATTAAGCATCATAATCGATGTTTGGCTTAGTTGTTACTTCGCACCAATCGACACTAGCCTATTAGATAGTGTATACTAAATCTACGTTGATAATTCTTTTCTTATTATCTACCTCCTTGGTACGGCAAGTAGCAACAAGGCGAGTTCTAACGCGTGCACTCATTAAAAAGACTTCTAAACGAAAGAATTATCAATACATGCAAGACACTATTCTAGAATTGTTATTTTAGCTAGTTTTTACCTTGTTATTTACCCATGGTTCCCACAACCCTAGCTATGGATCTAGTTACCTCTGTTAATAATCACACAATTCATATTAGTTTGATAAGAATTCATGCACTTACTTTTGATGGGATTGAAGAAAACCTAGAAAATTACTTGAATTAATCAATAATCTTGCAACAAACGATTCCGGAAAATAGATTAATTTAAAAAATCTCAAGTTCACAAACTTAGAACAATAAAACTGAAAAATACCAAAGAGTCTAACCTCAAAAACGAGGTTTTTACAAGTATTTATAATAATAGAATCCTAACATAAAAGGGAAATCTATTTAAGGAAAATTGGCCCAAAAACCGCGTCTGAGTTGACGACTTGGATGACGGACCGTCGAGACCGACCGTCGTGGTCTCCCGTCGTTCCACACTTAGATTCTTTTCAAGATGGGTACTGAGGCTACTTTGTATTAACAATGACGGATGTGCAGGATAGTCCGTCGTGGAGTTGATGGTCCGTCGAGAGCCTCCGTAGCCCCACACTTAGTCAGAATTCCCCAATCTTCCTGAAGCCTCTCTTTCTTTATACGACGGTGGCCACCTACGGACCGTTGAGGGGTCGACGGACCATCGATGGCTCCGTAGGTAGTCACTTCTGCAGTTTCAGCACACTTCTTCCGCGTTTCCATCCTGGACAGTTTTCGTGCAAACAAAGAGAAAATTACATTAAAACTAATACAAAAAGGCTTTAGACACACACTAAACTTAAGGATAAAGCTTTGAAAGTACTGTGAAACCACGGTACATCAACACCCTCAACTTAAATTCGTTGTTTTTCCTCAAGCGACGCATGATGACTCACCACAAAAGTCTTTGTACAAGAGTATCCTTATTTTAGCTTTTACAATCATCTGGCTATCAATCCCGATTATTTTCATTATGTTTATGCATGCTATAACTATTAGTCTTGCTCATGCGGATCAGACCATGACACAGACTCACCACACACCGACACCTATCCTCTTTGATCTCTCCCCAAGGTACCAATTTTCCGGTATGGCAACTAATGTCTTCGTTTCAAAAGAACATCCTCATTTTTCATACAACGATTTCAATTTGAGTATAAGGATTATTTTTCAACACTCACTCTCAGAACAACTTCACACCTCATTTATACTTATTGCCATAGGCTTGCCCTTATTTTCACTTCTTTAAGTTCACCATAATAAACTCTTAGGATCACGATAGGACTTTCTTAGCTTATAACTTAGGCTCGGGGTCAGGTAGGATACATTTAGATGTATTTTAGTAACTTATTTCCCTCCTTGACAAAACGGCTAAGCGTCCTACCTTTTCATCATTTTATTCCGCCCTATTTCTTGATTTTCTTGTATTCTTTCACCTTGATATTCTCCCTTCTTTCTCCTTTTGTGTAAGTGACTCTTTTATTTTCTTACTTGTATTTTCAAATTTTCAATTTTTTTTACTTTTGTTTCAACTTTTCTTGAGTCACTTTTCTTTTGTTATTTCTCTCTCTTTATTCTTTCAACCCCGCTTTCCGGAGCGTTACTCATAATAGCCACCCTCAACTCATGGATTTGCCATGAGTCAAGGTACACAATACCCAAAGTTGGGTCAGGGCCACGACAAGGTTGTTTTTCTGCATTAGCCACCCTCAACTTATGCTTCTGGCATAAGCTGAGGTGCACATGTCCAAGGAGGGACCAGGGCCAACACATTATTCCTAGAAAAGATCAGTTGGGGTGAAAAGGAAAGGTCTATTATAGGCTCAAATAATTTGGATCAAGAATGGATTAATTTCATTTGATTTTCTGTTATCTAGGCTAAAAATTGGCTATCTTGAATAAGAGCCTATGATCCTTTCCTAATTGTCTATCACGACTTACTTTTAGAAGGACTAACTAGGCAAGTTCTAGCTCCGTACCAATGGTGGAATATTCAAATTTTCCTCACACTCACTTGTTATCTCATTACTCTACCAAATTATCAGAAACCTAGTTCGAGTCTTAGATTTAGGGTCATGAAGTGGTGTATATCTATGTCATGCTTAGAGCCACACATTTATCAGTTACAGTGCCTAGTCATGCAACATTTTCTTTAAATGAGGATATCATTTTGTTTAGCCATCATGCTTCAGATTCCATTCATATACTATGTACAATAGATACCAACATGCCGGTTCAACAATAAATTAACCAGTCTCTTGGGGAAACAGAACGCAGGCAAGAAAACCCCAAGAGAGGATCGTGAGTTGGGCTACTCAAACTTCACCCTAGCACTCACTTTCCATTTACCCACCCCCAACAAAAAGACATGCAATTGTCCCCAATGCATAAAAGTATATAAAATAGAGTGGTAGGTGAAGCAAACCTGAGGCACAAAGCGCCGGCGATTAACAAGCTAGCGGGTCAAATGTCCCAGAACCCGCTCCCTCTGTAGTAGGGACACCATTAGTAGTGTCCTCAGCAATGGCAACACCATCAGTAGTGCTCCTCTCAGCAATGACAGCACCATCAGTAGTGGTTCTCTTAGCCTCTGCAACTCTGGAACTAGACGCCCCAACAGCCACCTCTATAACCCTCAACTGGCGGGCCTCCTCATCAATAAACGAGGCTCTCCTCGCAGCCTCCAACTCATGGCGCTCCTTCTTCCGTGCCCGGTACTCAGCCTAATCTCTAGTTCGGTGCCTCTTTGCACGATCTCGTGGTGGAGGTGGTGGCACATCAGTACTGGCGAACAGGGCAGCCATCAGCGTGTCCTCAGCAGGCTCTGCACAATGCACAATGCAAAAACCATGCACAGGAAGGGGTAAGTAGTAGTGTCACCACAGGAATCTAGACCCAGATGAGACAGATGTCGTTGACCTCTCAGAGGTCGCAGACAAGCCTACATACGTCATTCTTACTTCATCTAGGTTAATTTTAGCGGAAAATTTGAAACTTTTTGTTTCTTAACATGCATAAAGGTCATTATACTTACGTTCATAATGTTCACAATCAACCATCTAACATTAAGATTATCAACTGAAAGAAATAGTTCAATACTGCATTAAAAGTATAATTGCCAAAATGGCACCAATATACTGTCTGAAATAAAAACGGAAAGAAACACTAGTGGAACATACTCCACTAGATAAAGCCTACATCTAAGCTAGATAGTAACGGTAGACATCCTCGAAATGAGACCTTGGAATCATGGACTTAACATTAAGACTACCCAAAATGAGGGCTCAACATATGGGACCTCAACTAGGTAGACTTCTTTAACAAACACAGAGTCTGCTTCATTCATTCATACGTACTTCATATCATTCATTCATAAGCTAGTGTATACACCAGCTATACCTAGGATGTAGTTTAATACTCTCATCAGGTTTGCTGTGCAATGATCAAGAATAACCTAGTGTCATTACTTGAGTCTAGCTCACCTCTTGATTATCCTATCCTAACACCTTTGGTATCATTCACTTCATTATGTGCATCATTTGAGGCTGGCCTCATTCATTCATTGGGAACTTTAACTTTAACCGACATAGATCATGTGAGCATCATGAAATCCAGCGTCTCCCCCACACCGAAAAAAGGTGGAATCACCTGCCAAAGTGACCCAAAACATGCTAGCGTACAAGGGAATTTAACCCCGCCAAATCCCTACATTGGCAGTATAGGTTCAAAGACTAGGAGATATAAGGAGATCCATACCCGGCATGCCGGATGACTAATCTCATGAGAGTTACGTGAACCTCTGCCCTTCCCGAAAGAAGGCATCACCGCTCATAGCTAGTCAATCAGTTCTCAGTATAAAGTTCCATTACATTCAACTCATACGTCATGGAAGCTGGCTTCTAGTATGAGGACATCAAAGCTCAATAGATGATTTATCATCTCATCATTAGTATTAAGTGTGTTAATATCAATACTTTCATTAGAGTGTTCATCGAGACTGGTCTCTTCATTAACTTTACACTCTCATAGGTGAGTACGTTTTGGTAACATTTACTTAGGCTCATTTGAGATTGTTCTCATCTTTTACATTAGACTCATATCATGTTGTCACCACATTCATTAACATTAGCATATTTGCTCTTCATAATTACTCACCCCTTTTTACGTGAATGTTCATTTCATCATATACAATGCACTTGGCCATTTGTGTGATTCACACTCTTACTTAACCCTTCTAATGTTTCATCATTTCACTACATAATAATCATTTCATCGTATGCCAATGCACTTGGCCATTTATGTGTTTCACACTCGTACTTAACCCTTCTAGGGTTACATCATTTCATTACATACATCTTAGGTTCACTTATTTTTAAACGTATGCTAGACTTATGGTCTATACATACAAGACATGAGGCTTCATTCATAGTTCGTTTAAGTGATTCATATCTTCCTAAGATTATGTCGTACAAGACTTATGCATCTTGTATGTATGCCAAGGTCTCGATTTCGATCTAATTAGGCGACATTATTCTTGAACATTTAATTCACGTATGACTTATGTATCAATACGGAATTTGGGCAAGGGATCCCAAGTTCAAATCCCTTGTACAACACTTATTATTTTCTTTTTATTTTCTTTAATTTCGGTCCTTTAAGGCGTTGGGACCCGAGATCGAGCCCCAACAGCATCGCCTCTTTTCTCTTTATTTTTCTTTTACTTGTTTGGGACCGAGAGGTTGTGCGATCGAACCCCCACAACCTCCTTATTTTATTTTCTTTTAAATGTTGACTATTTCTGAGTTGGCCGTGAGGTTGTGGGATCGAACCCCCACAACCTCATTTTATTTTATTGTTATTTCTCTCCTTTCCGCCTAGAGGTCGTGGGTTCAATTCCCACGTCTCACATTTCTTTTTATTTCGTTTTTCTTAACTTATGATCGAGAGGTTGTGGGTTCGAATCCCACTCCTCTCATTTCTTAATTTTTATTTGTATTTCATTTTGCATCCAATACTCGCGATCGAGTCCCCCGACCCCCAATCCTTCTCACGCTTTTAATGCAGCTCACGGGTGAGGACACGGTTTTGAATCCTGGTGACCTCATCCCTTTTACACTCAAATAATTTCCAGATTTGTTCATATTTATTTAGCCGAAACCAAACTTGTAAGTTTGCTGGAAATTTGATCATTTTTCAGCTCATTTTCACCAACACTTTCACTTGAACTCTTAGGGAAATTCATAGATCATTTAACACGTTTTGGGGTGCATTTTTCATAGATTCGTTTAGCCAAAAGATTGATACTCAAATCAGCAACATTTCATTTTAATGAACATCAGGATTTACATAGGTTTATGCACGTAAAATAACAACCATAACATTATCAATTTGGAGCCTAATCCGAGACCTTGGTCACGGTCACATACTTGCACACACACACTTGGAAATAATTTCGAACACATGGGTTGTCATTCATACGATTTCATGTACACAAACATAATCATATTCATCACGAAAACATAACATACACCTAAATCTACAAGCAATCATACCCAACCTACGATTCATTGGGTTCTAGTGACAGAGGCATGCAACGGGGAACAATCCTAATTTTCGGACTGAATAATCTGAACCTTATGGGGGTCTCTTGGGAAATAAACCAAGAGAGAAGAAAACCTATACCTTTTTGACGTTAAACCCTCGACTTGCTGCCCAAAAACTCCACCCAAGATCACGTCTAAGCCTCCTCAATGTCAACACCATTCGATGGACAACCTCCCTTAGACTAACGTGCGATTAATGTTTGATTTATGGAGATTTCATGTGAGTTCTTCAAGTGTGAAGAACTTTGGTTATTTTTATGTTCTTCAACGTTATTTTGGCAGAGACAAACAAGAGAGATTGAACGTGAAAATGTGAGAGATAGACGTGAGAGAGTGGAAGTTGTATTGGCTTAGGAGTCTAGTTTAGGACTTAGTCAATAAGGTTTTGTTTAATTATAAAAATCTGATTTATTTTAACTAATATGTGAAAGGACCATTTTGCCCTTACAAAATCAGATTTTAAATCAATAATTAAATCCCCATTCGTTGCTTCCGTTGGTGTCCGAATTCGGGTGACTCTGTTTCGTGGAAACGGTTTGCTTTGGGTCGACCCGACCCGGATGGGTCCTTAATTCAATTTATTTAATTAATTAATATAATTTCCTTAGGATAATTACGATATTACCCTTGGCCTGGAAAAGGCAATTTTACCCCTAGACCATCCAAACATAAGATCTCCTCTTTTTAAGTCCGGTAAAGACTCCTTCGAGTAAATCTTCGTATTCGAGAGCCCTATATGGCTGGACCCAACCTTTCCTAGCTCAACTAACTCCGCAAGTTAGTTGTCTTGGCTGTAGCAAGGGTTCAGAGGTCTGGTTCTACGCGCATCAATCTGTGTGAACCTGGTCTAATTCATAAGCATTCTAGACACATGAAGCATCACTTATTATAACCATTTTTAGGGTTGTTACATTATCCCCCCCCCTTAGGAACATTCGTCCCCGAATGACACTACTAACTATGTAGCGTAACGTCCATCAGGTCTTAACATAATTACTATTCACAAACAAGTAATAGCAACAAAGAATGGAGAGATAAGGAAACTTAGACTTAAGATTAGGAAGTCTAACCTCAAGAGTTGAAAAGATGAGGGTAGCGGGATCTCATATCGGCCTCGGCCTCCCACGTAGCACCCTTAACAAGATTATTCCTCCACAATACCTTCACTGTGGCAATCTCCTTGTTCCTCAGCCGCTTGATCTATCTGTCTAAAATCTCAACAGGTACCTCCTCATAGGACAAGTCTTCATCGACCCCCAAACCTTCAACAAGTAGAATCGATGTTGGATCACCTAGGCACTTCTTTAACATGGATACATGAAATACTGGATGGACAGAATCTAGCTCCGCAGGCAATGCCACCTCATAAGCCACATCACCCACACGCTATAGGATATCGTATGGCCCAACATACCTCGGACTCAACTTCCCCTTCCTGCCAAACCTCATCACCCCCTTCATAGGTGATATCTTCAAATAAACTTGGTCACCAACATCAAACTCTAAGGGCCATATTCTGTTATTTACATATGACATCTTCCGACTGTAAGCAGTAGCCAACCTGTCCCTAATCACCCTGACCTTCTCTAAGGCCTCATGAATGATCTCTAGACGCAAAATGGATGACTCTCCAACCTCAAACCACCCAACTAGAGATCTATACCTCCTACCATACAGTGCCTCAAATGGTGCCATCCCAATGCTGGAGTGATAGCTATTATTATACGAGAACTCTATCAAAAGTAGATGGTCATCCCAGCTACCCCTGAAGTCAATCACACACGCTCTCAACATGTCCTCCAATGTCTGAATGGTGCGCTCTGCCTACCCATCATTCTGAGGAGGACAGGCAGTACTAAGCTTTACCTGCGTGCCTAAGCTCTTCTGGAAAGATCTCTAGAAATGTAAAGTAAACTGAGCTCCTCTATCTGAAATGATAGACAAAGGATTCTTATGCCATCTCACAATCTCATCAATGTAGAGTCTCGCATAATCCTCGGCTCTGTAAGTAGACTTCACAGGGATAAAGTGGGCAGACTTAGTCATCATGTCCACAATAACCCATATGGAGTCATGTTGTCTCCTAGTCCTCGGAAGACCAACCACGAAGTCCATATTAATGGCCTCCCACTTCATAGTCTGAACCTCAATAATCTGAGTAAGACCGCCAGGCTTAAGATGTTCTGCCTTAACCTGCTGATAATTAAGACACTTGGCCACATATTATGCAATGTCCTTCTTCATGCCATCCCACCAATAAATCTACTTAAGATCATGATACATCTTGGTGGAACCTGGATGTATGGAATATCTTGAACCATGGGCCTCTGCAAAAATCCTGGTCCGCAAATCATCCACATCTGGTACACATAGCTTGTCCTGATACCTAAGTATGCCGTCACCTCCCAAAGGGAAAGACTCATTCATCTTTATCAATACTCAGTCCTTCAGCTCCATCAACACAGGATCGAGATGCTGACCCTTCTTGACTTCAACTACCAATGATGATTCAAAACTAGGATGAACTTAAACACCCCCACTAGTAGAGTCAACCAATCGCACACCCAGTCTGGCCAGCCTGTGTACATGTTTCACCAACTCCATCTTCTCATCCTTAACGTGGGTTGTACTTCTCATGCTCATCCTGCTCAAAGCATCAGCTACAACATTAGCCTTACCTGGATGGTAGTGGACATTCATATCATAGTTTTTCAACAGCTCCAACCATCTCCACTGACGTAGATTCAACTCCCTCTGCGTGAACATGTACTGGAGACTCTTGTGGTCTGTGAACACATCAACATGCACTCCATACAAGTAGTGCCTCCACAGCTTCAGTGCAAACACAACAGTTGCCAACTCCAGGTCATGAGTGGGATAATTCTTCTCATGAACCTTGAGTTGTCTGGATGCATAAGCTATCACCTTACCAACCTCCATAAGAACACAACCCAGACCAACCCTAGATGCATCACAATAAACAGTGTAATTCTCACCACACTTAGGCAAAGTAAGCACCGGGGCTGAAGTGAGTCTGTCCTTGAGCTCCTGGAAACTCTTATCACAAGTCTCCATCCATTCAAATTTGGCCTTCTTCTTATTCAAAGCTGTCAGTGGGGCAGCAATGGAAGAAAATCCCTCCACGAACCTGCGGTAGTAACCAGCCAATCCGAGAAAGCTACGGATGTCAGTGGAAGTAAAAGGTTTTGGCCAGTTCTTCACAGCCTCAGTCTTTCTGGGATCCACCTCCACGCCCTAATCGGACACAACATGACCCAGGAAGGTCACTGATCTAAGCCAGAATTCACACATGATGAATTTGACATACAACTGATGTTGTCTAAGTACCTGCAAGGTTAGTCTCAAATGCTGTTCATGCTCTTCCTTGGTCCTAGAGTAGATGAGGATGTCATCAATGAATACTAGACGAAAGAATAAAGGTATTCACGGAAGACTCGGTTCATGAGGTCCATAAATGCAGCAGGTGCATTCGTCAGACCAAATGACATAACTAAGAACTCATAATGCCCATAACGGGTACGAAAGGCTGTCTTTGGGATATCTCCATCCCTAACCCTAAGCTAATGATACCCTGAACGAAGATCAATCTTAGGGAAGAAACTAGACCCTTGGAGTTGATCGAACAAATCATCTATTTTGGGAAGTGGATACTTATTCTTTATAGTGACTTTGTTGAGTTGCCGATAATCGATACACATTCTAAGGGTTCCATCCTTCTTTTTCACAAACAACACTGGAGCGCCACAAAGGGAAATGCTCGGTTGAATGAAACCCTTATCAGTGAGATCTTTTAACTGCAACTTAAACTCCTTGAGTTCAGTTGGAGCCATTCTGTAGGGAGGAATTGAAATTGGTTTAGTATCGGGTTCTAAGTCGATACCAAAGTCAATCTTTCGAGGGGGAGGGACTCCAGGCAAATCATCAGGAAATACATCTAGGAACTCATTCACTACAAGCACTGAGTCTATGGAAAGAATGTCATGATCTAAATCATTAACACTCACAAGATGACACAATAATACCTTGGACATCATTTTATTGGCCTTAGGGTTCGAAATCAAGGGATTAGGACGACTCGAGTTGTACCCCTCCCAGACTAGCTCTTCTTCATTAGGCAAACGAAATCTCACCACTCTACTACGACAATCCAAACAAGCATAACAACTGTGAAGCCATTCCATACCAAGAATAACATAAAAATCATGCATGGGTAACTCAACCAAGTCTGCACACATAGTCTTACCACTTACAACTATTGGGCAATCCTTGTATACATTATCAGTTCTTACATTTTCTCCTAAAGGTGTACTAACCACTATAGGATCATGCAGAACTTCAGGTAATATCTCAAAAGTGAGAGCAAGCAAAGGAGTTACAAAGGAAAACGTGGACCCTGGATCAAGTAAAGCATAAACAGAAGTTGAGAATACTTGCAGCATACCTGTGACCACATCAACGGACTTCTCCTGCTCCTCCCTGCCCTTA
>JAJJBR010000056.1:0-13110 GCA_022817965.1 Solanum lycopersicoides | reverse complement strand
ATATGTCTTATGCCTCCATATCCCCATCCTATTTTCAGTCATTGTGCAATTTCTCTACTATACAAGAACCCACTTCTTATGATGAGGCTGTGCAGAATTCACATTGGCTCAAGCAATGGAACTAGAATTAAAGGTTTTACATGATAATCATACTTGGGACTTGGTAACATTGCCCCTCGGGAAGAAGGTTATTGGGTGTAAGTGGGTTTACAAAGGTCAAGTTTAATGCTCAAGGTGAGGTAGAGAGGTATAAAGCTCGACTAGTAGCTAAAGGGTACACACAACAAGAAGGTTTGGATTATCAAGAGACATTTTCTCCTGTCGTCAAGATGGTGACAGTGAGAGTTGTACTTTCTTTGGCTGCTATGCATGGTTGGTGTAACAACCCTAAAAATGAATAGGATTAAGGCTTAGGTGTTTCAAGAATGCTTGCGATTAGACCAAGGTCCACACGTATTGATACGCGAAGAACCAGACCTCAGAACCCTTACTACGACCAAGCCAACTAACTTGGGGAGTTAATTGAGCTTGGAAAGGTTGGAACCAACCATGTGAGGCTCACGAAAACGAAGATTTGATCGAAAGAGTTTTTACCGGACTCAAAGAAGAAATTTTAAGTTTTGAGGGTCCAAGGGTAAATGGTCTTTTTAGGCCAAGGGTAATATTGTAATTACCCTGAGTAATTAATTATTTAATTAATTAAGTTAAAAAAATAAAGAAATTCGGGTGGGGCAACCCGAAGTGACCCATTTTCGCAAAATGGGTCACCCGGGTTCGAACCCCACTAGAAGCAAGATTAAACTTGCTTTTATTTTAATGTGTTAACTTAATTTTAATAAATAATTAATATTAGCTGATTTAGGAAAAAGAAATCAGATTTTTATTAATTTTGATTAATTATTGAGTTGACTAATTCAAACCCACAAAGTCCTACTTCTACTAGACTTCTATCTCCCATTTCCCCACTCTCTCTTGCACGATTCTCTCTCTCTTTCACTCTCTTTTCTCTCTGCTGAAAACGTGAGATAACAATCAGCAAAAGAAAAATAAAGTCAAGGCAAAAGTTCATCAAGAACTTGAAAGATAGAAACTCAAAGAGAAAACAATCCGGTAACGTTAAGCAGAACTACTACGCTAGTCGGGTGAGGTGTGAGTGTGGGTGTTTGGACTGATTTTTGGAGAGGTTCTTGGGCAGCATTCTGGACATTTAACAAGAAAACAAGGTATGGTCTTCTTACTCTTGGTCCCTTTCCCAAGAGACCCCTAGGACTCAGTATATTCGGCTCAAAAACTAAGGTTGATTCCCCTGTTGCATGTCCCTGTCATTAGCTCCCAACGAATGTAGGTTGGTATGAATGCTGGTAGACTTAGGATTATGTGATGTTTGTGCTGAATGTTAATGTATTGGATGTACGTTGAAGCATGAAAAGACAACAATGTGTATGTTCGAATTAAGAAAAGAAAATGTATTGCATGTTGAGTCTCGGCCTAAAGGCTTAATTTTGTTAATATTTTGTTTGTTGTTTTATGTACATTAATTGAAGTAAAATGTGATGTTCATGTGACATGAAGTGTGGCTGAACTGAGGAGTAAACATTTTGGTTAAGAATTCATGAAAGAAATTGAATTAAAGAACGTACCAAACGAACTATGTATTGTCCTATGAATTTACTAACAAATGAAGAGAAAAAAAATGAGTAAAGGAGTTACTTGAATTTCCAGCAATTGGTTGATATATCATTGCCAAATTAAGATGTTTAGAATGCCAAGAAAAATAAAAAAAATTAGGTGAGGTCATTGAGGGTTGAACCCGAGACCTCACCCCTTTAAAATCAAAAGAAAAGTTTAATTAAAGAAGAGGAAAATTCGTGTGGTGAGGGAGATTCGAACTTGTCTTGGTTGAGAAATAAGGGTGAAGAAAATAAAATAAGAAATGAGAGGGGTGGGGTTCGAACCCACACCCTCTCGGCTAGAAATCAAGGAAAGGAAAAATAAAGAAAAAGTTTTGAGAGGCGTGGGATTCGAAACCACGACCTCTATGCGGATGAGGGAGATAATATAAAAATAAAATGAGGCTGTGGGGATTCGACCCCACAACCTCACAGTCAACTCAAATAAGTCAACTTTTAAAAAGGAGAATAAATAAAGAGGTTGTGGGGGTTCGAACCCACAACCTCTCGGCCTAAGCGAATGGAAGGGAGGGGAAATTAGAAGATAATTTAGTGTGGCTGAGGGAACTCGACCTTGGGTCCCAAAGCCTCACATGAACCGAAATAAATTAAAGAAAAACGAAAATGGGGTTGTGGGGGGCTTGAACCCACAACCCCTCGGCCAACACAAGAGGGATTTTTAGTAGAAAAGTAAACCTTCAATGTAAATATGGTGATTTGACTTAGAGTTAAAATTTCATGACTATTAGTATAAAATCTATTAATAATGTAAATGACATTCAATTGATTCAAGACTTGGGATTCCTTGCCCAAACTTCCGTTTGATACATAAGTCATACGTGAACAAATCATCCAAGAATAATGCCACCTATTAGATCAAATTCAAGATCTTGGCATAATTACAAGATACATAAGTCTTGTACTACATAATCTTAGGAATGTAAGAATTACTTAATGAACTACGAATGAAGCCTCATGGCTTGTGTGTATAGACTCATAAGTCTAACATACGTTCAAAAGTAAGTGAACCTAAGATATATGAAATGAAATGATGAACCCTAGAAGGGTTAAGTATGAGTGTAAATACACTAAATGGCCAAGTGCATTGGCATATGATGATGATAATGAAATGATGAATGAACAATGAAATGATGAAATGAACAATGAATAATGAAACCCTAGAAGGGTTAAGTAAGGGTGTGAAACACACCAAATGGCCAAGTGCATTGGCATATGATGAAATGAACATCCACGTAATAAGAGGTGAATAACTATGAAAAGCAAAGGTGCTAATGATGATGAATGTGGTGACAACATGATATGAGGCTAATGTAAATGATGAGAGCAATCTCAAATGAGCCTAAGTAAATGTTACCAATACGTACTCACCTATGAGAGTGTAAGATAATGAAGAGACCAGTCTCTATGAACACTCTAATGAGAGTATTGAGCTTAACACACTCAATACGAATGATGAGATGAGAAATCATCTAATGAGCTATGATGTCCTCATACTAGAAGCCAGCTTCCATGACGTATGAGATGAATGTAATGGAACTTTATACTGAGCACCGATAGACTAGCTATGAGCGGTGATGCCTTCTTTCGGGAAGGGCGGAGGTTCACGTAACTCTCATGAGATGAGACTGTCCGGCTTGCCGGGTATGGGTCTCCTTATATCTCCTAGTCTTCGAACCTATACTGCCAATATAGGGATCTGGCGGGGTTAAATTCCCATGTACGCTAGCATGTTATTGGATCACTTTGGCCGGTGATTCCACCTCTTTTCGGTGTGGGGGAGACACTGGATTTCATGATGCTCACATGATCTATGTCGGTTAAAGTTAAAGTTCCCAATGAATGAATGAGGCCAGCCTCAAATGATGCACATAATGAAATGAATGATACCAAAGGTGTTAGGATAGGATAATCAAAAGGTGAGTTAGATTCAAGTAATGACATTAGGTCATTCTTGGTCATTGCACAACGAACCTAATGAAAGTCTTAAACTACATCCTAGGTATAACTGGTGTTTACACTGGTCTATGAATGAAATGAAATGGAGTACGTATGAATGAACGAAGCAGACTCTGTGTTTGCTAATGAAGACTCCCTAGTTGAGGTCCCATATGTTGAGCCCTCATTTTGGAAAGTCTTAATGTCAAGTCCATGATTCCAAGGTCTCATGGCATATGAATGAATGATATGAAAGAAGTTATGTGCTACATGTGAAATGTATGTATGCTCTATGATGTGTGCTATGTGTAAATGTGATGTGCTGTGTGCAAATGTGAAAAGTATGATGTATGATTATTCTCATGGCATAACTTTCCTATTCCCAATCTGGAAAGCTCACTGACTTTCCTAATCCAATTTGGAAAGATTATTTACTTTCCTAATCAAATTAGGAAACTTTCCTAATCTCAATTTGGCAAGTCCACTGACTTGACTTCCAAAAATCATGTTGTTAGGAAAGAGCTATTCTTTCTCATGCATGTCCTTGGTGTGTGCTTGCATATACCCATACTTAGTACAAGTGTGTACTAACCCTATACAAACTCTACTATTTTAGGTGCAGGCACAGGTGGACGGTAGAGCTACAGGATCATCGCTGCAGTTATCCGGACGTCCAGCATTCATCCGGTTTTTGGTAGGTCCTCATGCTTTCGAGGATGCTACTGTTTATGTTCTAGCTTAGTTTAGGAGTTGAGCTAGTGGAGCATGTTCCACTAGCGTTTCTTTCTTATTTTATTCAGACTATGTATGGTGCCATTTTGGCAATTATACATTATGTTATTGAACTATTCTTTCATTTGATTATCTCTTAATGTTTAGATGGTTGATGTTGAACGAATTACGAATGTATTAGAAATGTTTAGTAAGTAATGTTTAGAAACAAAAGTTTCAAATTTTCCGCTAAAATTAACCTATGTAAAGTAAGAATGACGTAAGTAGGCTTGTCTGCGACCTCTGAGAGGTCAACGACGCCGGTCTCGTCTGGGGTCTAGATTCCGTCGTGACAAAGTTGGTATCAGAGCACTAGGTTAAATTACGAAAATAATAGTTCACATCAACCACATTGAGTAGTTTCTAAGTCATGGTAGTGAAGTGCACCACTATCCTGGATTAGAGACTGCATGATGCGTAGGAAAGTTTCCTTCTTCTGATCTTATCGTGCTTTTCTAATGTCTGAATTCTTGGTGTTATGAGCGTGTCTAACATCAACCCTTTTTGTTTTTCCAGAGAATGAACACTAGGAGAGGATTTGGTCAGAGGAGAGGAGGAGCAGCTGCTAGGGGTAATCAGAATCTACCCCAGGCTCCAGCTGAAGGAGTGGCCATACCAGTTAACCCAGCTGGGTTGACTGATGCTGAGGTGCGGGCATCTTTGGCCCAAATGGCACAGGCCATTACTATGCAGGCCCAGGCTATGACTGCCCAGGTCAACAGACAGGATGTTCAGAGGGAGAACCCACCGGTCCGTAGCATGGCTGACAGACTGAGGGATTTTACGAGGATGAATCCTCCCATTTTCACAGGGGTTAAGACATCGGAGGATCCTCAAGAGTTTGTAGATGAGGTGCATAAGATTCTGGTGGCTATGGGGGCCACTGACATTGAGAAGGCTGAGCTGGCTTCCTATCAGCTCAAGGATGTTGCACAGACTTGGTGCAAGATGTGGCAAGATAGCCGTGTCTTAGTTGGAGTACCAGTCACATGGGAGCTGTTCAAGACAGCATTTCTGGAGAGATTCTTTCCCAGGGAGATGAGGGAGGCCAAGGTTGAGGAATTCATCAACCTCAAACAAGGCTCCATGACAGTCAGGGAGTATTCCCTGAAGTTTGTTAAGCTGTCAAGGTATGCTACTTCCCTGGTTTCTAACAGCAGGGATGAGATGAGCAGGTTCCTCACAGGAATCAATGGAGACCTGGAGGAGGAGTGTCGATCTGCTATGCTCCATGATAATATGGATCTTTCCAGGTTGATGGTGCATGTCCAGCAGGTAGAGGACAGCCGCAGAAAGAGAGGTGTTCGTGATGCTAGGAGGCCTAGGCCTCAAGATCAGGCAGGACCCAGTCATGGAGGCCACAGGAACAACTTTGGCGTCCGTGAGCAGCCCAGGTTTAAGAAGGGGCTCTCCACCAAGGGGAGTCAAGTTCATCCAAGAGTCGCTATGATAGGGATTCTGAGTCCAGAGTTAAGAGAAACAATGGAGTAGATACACCTCAGGAGAGGCCACCTTGCAGGAAGTGTGGCAAACTGCATGGAGGAGAGTGTATGATGGGCTCTAATGCTTGTTACAGCTGTGGAAAACCGGGCCACATGGTGAAAGATTGTCCGAATAGGAGGAGTCAAGAACAAGGGAAGGAGAGAGTTCAGACTAATGGCCCGAATGAAGAGGCTCCAAAGAGGCAACGATTCTTCGCACTCAAGTCCAGGGGTGCAGGGGAAGGCACTTCTGATGAAGCCTCGGGTGCGTAACCTTAATTAGCCTTTCATATATTTGACTGTATATGGTGTTTATGCCCTAGTATGAGGTTAATAGGTTTGAAGTCATCATATTGGTTGCTGATGTATATGATTTTTATGTTGACTTTGTGTTGTATCCTTTGATGAGACTAGTTTAGGGAAGAATTCTTTAGTCTATTAATGTAAAGCTACTAGTAGGTTTCAAGGAGGTGTTCCATCATGTTAATATGTGAATAAGATATTCACCAGTGAAAGTATTGAGGTACCTATGTATGCGTAGGTTCTATAGATGACATACTTATTGTTAGTAAAGAGTAGTGTCATTCGGGACGAATGTTCCTAAGGGGGGATAATGTAACAACCCTAAAAATGAATAGGATCAAGACTTAGGTGTTTTAAGAATGCTTGCGATTAGACCAAGGTCCACACGTATTGATACGCGTAAGAACCAGACCTCAGAACCCTTACTACGACCAAGCCAACTAACTTGGGGAGTTAATTGAGCTTGGAAAGGTTGGAACCAACCATGTGAGGCTCACGAAAACGAAGATTTAATCGAAAGAGTTTTTACCGGACTCAAAAGAAGAAATTTTAAGTTTTGAGGGTCCAAGGGTAAAATGGTCTTTTCCAGGCCAAGGGTAATATTGTAATTACCCTGAGTAATTAATTATTTAATTAATTAAGTTAAAAAAATAAAGAAATTCGGGTGGGCAACCCGAAGTGACCCATTTTGCAAAATGGGGTCACCCGGTTCGAACCCCACTAGAAGCAAGATTAAACTTGCTTTTATTTTAATGTGTTAACTTAGTTTTTAATAAATAATTAATATTAGCTGATTTAGGAAAAAGAAATCAGATTTTTATTAATTTTGATTAATTATTGAGTTGACTAATTCAAACCCACAAAGTCCTACTTCTACTAGACTTCTATCTCCCATTTCCCCCACTCTCTCTTGCACGATTCTCTCTCTCTTTCACTCTCTTTTCTTGGCTGAAAACGTGAGATAACAATCAGCAAAAGAAAATAAAGGCAAAAGTTCATCAAGAACTTGAAAGATAGAACACAAAGAGAAGCAATCCGATAACGTTAAGCAGAACATACTACACTAGTCGGGTGAGGTGTGAGTGTGGGGTTTGGACTGATTTGTGGAGAGTTTCTTGGGCAGCATTCTGACATTTAACAAGAAAACAAGGTATGGGTCTTCTTACTCTTGGTCCCTTTCCCAAGAGACCCTAGGACTCAGACAATTCTATTTCAAACTAGGATTGTTCCCCTTTGCATGCTCCCTGTCATTAGCTCCCAACGAATGTAGGTTGGTATGAATGCTGGTAGACTTAGGATTATGTATGTTTATGTTGAATGTCATGTATTGGATGTATGTTAATTCATGAAAAGACAACTATGTATGTGGGTTCGAATTAAGAAAGAAAAATGTATGGCATGTTGAGTCTCGGCCTAGAGGCTTAATTTTGTTAATGTTTTGTTTGTTGTTTTATGTACACAATTGAAGTAAAATGTGATGTTCATGTGACATGAAGTGTGGCTGAATTGAGGAGTAAACCTTTTGGTTAAGAATTTGTGAAAAATTGTAGTAAAAACGTACCAAACGAACTATGTATTGTCCTACGAATTTACTAACAAAGGAGATAAAAATGAGTAAAGAAATTACTTTGAATTTCCAGCATTTTGTTGATATATGCTGCCAAATTAAGATGTTAAATGCCAAGAAAAATAAGGAAGAATTGGTGAGGTCATTGAGGGTCGAACCCGAGACCTCACCCCTTTAAAATAAAAAAAATATAAATAAGAAGAAGAAAATTCGTGTGGTGAGGGGGATTAGAACCTGCCTTGGCTGGGAAATATGTGTGAAGAAAAAAATTAAGAAATGAGAGGGGTGGGATTCGAACCCACACCCTCTCGGTTAGAAACTAAGGAAAGGAAAAATAAGAAAAAGTTTTGAGAGGCGTGGGATTCGAACCCACGACCTCTATGCGGATGAGGGAGATAATATAAAAATAAAATGAGGCTTGTGGGGATTCGACCCCACAACCTCACAGTCAACTCAAATAAGTCAACTTTTAAAAAGGAGAATAAATAAAGAGGTTGTGGGGGTTTGAACCCCAACCTCTCGGCCTAAGCGAATGGAAGGGAGGAGAAATTAAAGATATTTAGTGTGGCTGAGGGGACTCACCTCGGGTCCCAAAGCTCACATGAACCGAAATATATTAAAGAAAAACGAAAATGGGGTTGTGGGGGCTTGAACCCAACCCTCGCCAACAAAGAGGGATTTTAGTAGAAAAGTAAACCTTCCAATGTAATATGTGATTTACTTAGAGTTAAAATGTCATGACTATTAGTATAAAATCAATTAATAAGTAAATGACATTCAATTGATTCAAGACTTGGGATTCCTTGCCCAAACTTCCGTTTGATACATAAGTCATACGTGAACAAAACATCCAAGAATAATGCCACCTATTTAGATCAAATTCAAGATCTTGGCATAATATACAAGATACATAAGTCTTGTACTATATATCTTAGGAATGTATGAATCACTTAACGAATATGAATGAAGCCTCATGGCTTGTGTGTATAGACTCATAAGTCTAACATACGTTCAAAAGTAAGTGAACCTAAGATGTATGAAATGATGATGATGAAATGATATGATGAATGAACAATGATATGATGAAATGAACAATGAAATGATGAAATGAACAATGAAATGATGAATGAACATGATATGATGAAATGAACAATGATATGATGATGAACAATGAAATCAGATGAACATGAAATGAGAATGAACAATGAAATGATGAAATGAAAATGAAATATGAACACCTAGAAGGGTTAAGTAAGGGTGTGAAACACACCAAATGGCCAAGTGCATTGGCATATGATGAAATGAACATTCACGTAATAAGAGGTGAATAACTATGAAAAGCAAAGATGCTAATGATGATGAATGTGGTGACAACATGATATGAGGCTAATGTAAATGATGAGAGCAATCTCAAATGAGCCTAAGTAAATGTTACCAATACGTACTCACCTATGAGAGTGTAAGATAATGAAGAGACCAGTCTCTATGAACACTCTAATGAGAGTATTGAGCTTAACACACTCAATACGAATGATGAGATGAGAAATCATCTAATGAGCTATGATGTCCTCATACTAGAAGCCAGCTTCCATGACGTATGAGATGAATGTAATGGAACTTTATACTGAGCACCGATAGACTAGCTATGAGCGGTGATGCCTTCTTTCGGGAAGGGCGGAGGTTCACGTAACTCTCATGAGATGAGACTGTCCGGCTTGCCGGGTATGGGTCTCCTTATATCTCCTAGTCTTCGAACCTATACTGCCAATATAGGGATCTGGCGGGGTTAAATTCCCATGTACGCTAGCATGTTATTGGATCACTTTGGCCGGTGATTCCACCTCTTTTCGGTGTGGGGGAGACACTGGATTTCATGATGCTCACATGATCTATGTCGGTTAAAGTTAAAGTTCCCAATGAATGAATGAGGCCAGCCTCAAATGATGCACATAATGAAATGAATGATACCAAAGGTGTTAGGATAGGATAATCAAAAGGTGAGTTAGATTCAAGTAATGACATTAGGTCATTCTTGGTCATTGCACAACGAACCTAATGAAAGTCTTAAACTACATCCTAGGTATAACTGGTTTTACACTGGTCTATGAATGAAATGAAATGAGTACGTATGAATGAACGAAGCAGACTCTGTGTTTGCTAATGAAGACTCCCTAGTTGAGGTCCCATATGTTGAGCCCTCATTTTGGATGTCTTAATGTCAAGTCCATGATTCCAAGGTCTCATGGCATATGAATGAATGATATGAAAGAAGTTATGTGCTACATGTGAAATGTATGTATGCTATATGTGTGCTATGTGTAAATGTTATGTGTGTGCAAATGTGAAAAGTATGATGTATGATTATTCTCATGGCATAACTTTCCTATTCCAATCTGGAAAGCTCACTGACTTTCCTAATCCAGATTTGGAAAGATTATTTACTTTCCTAATCAAATTAGGAAACTTTCCTAATCTCAATTGGCAAGTCCACTGACTTGACTTCCAAAAATCATGTTGTTAGGAAAGAGCTATTCTTTCTCATGCATGTCCTTGGTGTGTGCTTGCATATACCCATACTTAGTACAAGTGTGTACTAACCCTATACAAACTCTACTATTTTAGGTGCAGGCACAGGTGGACGGTAGAGCTACAGGATCATCGCTGCAGTTATCCGGACGTCCAGCATTCATCCGGTTTTGGTAGGTCCTCATGCTTTCGAGGATGCTACTGTTTATGTTCTAGCTTAGTTTAGGAGTTGAGCTAGTGGAGCATGTTCCACTAGCGTTTCTTTCTTATTTTATTCAGACTATGTATGGTGCCATTTTGGCAATTATACAATTATGTTATTGAACTATTCTTTCATTTGATTATCTCTTAATGTTAGATGGTTGATGTTGAACGAATTACGAATGTATTAGAAATGTTTAGTAAGTAATGTTTAGAAACAAAAAGTTTCAAATTTTCCGCTAAAATTAACCTATGTAAAGTAAGAATGACGTAAGTAGGCTTGTCTGCGACCTCTGAGAGGTCAACGACGCCGGTCTCGTCTGGGGTCTAGATTCCAGTCGTGACAAAGTTGGTATCAGAGCACTAGGTTAAATTACGAAAATAATAAGTTCACATCAACCACATTGAGTAGTTTCTAAGTCATGGTAGTGAAGTGCACCACTATCCTGAATTAGAGACTGCATGATGCGTAGGAAAGTTTCCCTTCTTCTGATCTTATCGTGCTTTTCTGAATGTCTGAATTCTTGGTGTTATGAGCGTGTCTAACATCAACCCTTTTTGTTTTTCCAGAGAATGAACACTAGGAGAGGATTTGGTCAGAGGAGCAGCTGCTAGGGGTAATCAGAATCTACCCAGGCTCCAGCTGAAGGAGTGGCCATACCAGTTAACCCAGCTGGGTTGACTGATGCTGAGGTGCGGGCATCTTTGGCCCAAATGGCACAGGCCATTACATGCAGGCCCAGGCTATGACTGCCCAGGTCAATAGACAGGATGTTCAGAGGGAGAACCCACCGGTCCGTAGCATGGCTGACAGACTGAGGGATTTCACGAGGATGAATCCTCCCATTTTCACAGGGGTTAAGACATCGGAGGATCCTCAAGAGTTTGTAGATGAGGTGCATAAGATCCTGGTGGCTATGGGGGCCACTGACATTGAGAAGGCTGAGCTGGCTTCCTATCAGCTCAAGGATGTAAAGACTTGGTGCAAGATGTGGCAAGATAGCCGTGTCTTAGTGGAGTACCAGTCACATGGGAGTTGTTCAAGACAGCATTTCTGGAGAGATTCTTTCCCAGGGAGATGAGGGAGGCCAAGGTTGAGGAATTCATCAACCTCAAACAAGGCTCCATGACAGTCAGGGAGTATTCCCTGAAGTTTGTTAAGCTGTCAAGGTATGCTACTTCCCTGGTTTCTACAGCAGGGATGAGATGAGCAGGTTCCTCACAGGAATCAATGGAGACCTGGAGGAGGAGTGTCGATCTGCTATGCTCCATGATAATATGGATCTTTCCAGGTTGATGGTGCATGTCAGCAGGTAGAGGACAGCCGCAGAAAGAGAGGTGTTCGTGATGCTAGGAGGCCTAGGCCTCAAGATCAGGCAGGACCCAGTCATGGAGGCCACAGGAACAACTTTGGCGTCCGTGAGCAGCCCAGGTTTAAGAAGGGGCTCTCCCACCAAGGGGAGTCAAGTTCATCCAAGAGTCGCTATGATAGGGATTCTGAGTCCAGAGTTAAGAGAAACAATGGAGTAGATACACCTCAGGAGAGGCCACCTTGCAGGAAGTGTGGCAAACTGCATGGAGGAGAGTGTATGATGGGCTCTAATGCTTGTTACAGCTGTGGAAAACCGGGCCACATGGTGAAAGATTGTCCGAATAGGAGGAGTCAAGAACAAGGGAAGGAGAGAGTTCAGACTAATGGCCCGAATGAAGAGGCTCCAAAGAGGCAACGATTCTTCGCACTCAAGTCCAGGGTGCAGGGGAAGGCACTTCTGAGAAGCCTCGGGTGCGTAACCTTAATTAGCCTTTCATATATTTGACTGTATATGGTGTTTATGCCCTAGTATGAGGTTAATAGGTTTGAAGTCATCATATTGGTTGCTGATTATATGATTTTTATGTTGACTTTGTGTTGTATCCTTTGATGAGACTAGTTTAGGGAAGAATTCTTTAGTCTATTAATGTAAAGCTACTAGTAGGTTTCAAGGAGGTGTTCCATCATGTTAATATGTGAATAAGATATTCACCAGTGAAAGTATTGAGTACCTATGTATGCGTAGGTTCTATAGATGACATACTTATTGTTAGTAAAGAGTAGTGTCATTCGGGGACGAATGTTCCTAAGGGGGGGATAATGTAACAACCCTAAAAATGATAGGATCAAGACTTAGGTGTTTCAAGAATGCTTGCGATTAGACCAAGGTCCACACGTATTGATACGCGTAGAACCAGACCTCAGAACCCTTACTACGACCAAGCCAACTAACTTGGGGAGTTAATTGAGCTTGGAAAGGTTGGAACCAACCTGTGAGGCTCACGAAAACGAAGATTTAATCGAAAGAGTTTTTACCGGACTCAAAAGAAGAAATTTTAAGTTTTGAGGGTCCAAGGGTAAAATGGTCTTTTCCAGGCCAAGGGTAATATTGTAATTACCCTGAGTAATTAATTATTTAATTAATTAAGTTAAAAAAATAATAAAATTCGGGTGGGGCAACCCGAAGTGACCCATTTTCGCAAATGGGGTCACCCGGGTTCGAGCCCCACTAAGAGCAAGATTTAACTTGCTTTTATTTTAATGTGTTAATTTAGTTTTTAATAAATAATTAATATATCTGATTTAGGAAAAGAAATCAGATTT
>JAJJBR010000055.1:0-37092 GCA_022817965.1 Solanum lycopersicoides | reverse complement strand
AACAGAATGCATCATACTCTAGTTTATTTGTTCCAAAACAAAATTGAGCAAACTATTAAGAGTAACACAATCATTATCAAGGGATGAAAAAAGAAAATGCAACATACCCACAATTATAATGGTCCATTTTACTGAATCAAACACTAAGTATTTAATAATTGAAGGAGGCAAATTGGGTAAGCATATCATCAAACAGTTTGTAGGCAGTAGTCAATGCTGATGTTAAAACAAGAAATTACCCCAAGAATTGGAAACCCATCAAAATTAATTTGTCTATAATGCAAAACACAAAATTTGGGAACAGCTTACCGTTTTGCTTCCCGGAGAAAATTCCAACAGTTGCCGGCAATTTGGTTGAAGCTGACAGAGATTACTGTAAATTGTATTTGTAATGTAAAAAAATGAGGGAACGTTTATATATTTGCGCGTAGGCACCCAAAGATTTGAAAATCACACTTCATACCTTGATCAAAAAGTCTAATTATCACCCATATTTTTGGCCAAATACATCAATGACCCTTAAACGTCACACTATTACTTTATGACTCTTCCAACTTTTAATCAGAGGCTAGTCCCCCCCCCCAACTTACCATGTGGGCCACCCTTTTGAAAGACAAGCGGGAAAGATAATGTCCATGCTACGCTCCATAAATGTTCGTTCGATTCTTGTGAATTTTGGGTGTCTTTGAATTCAGTCTCTCTCCGGTAAGCGAAGGAAAGGTCAAAGTCAGCGCCTTAGCAAATAAAGAAACCCTAGAATAAAAGATGAAAGCCTAAGCCTTCATCACTTGTAGGGGTTGGGACCCCCACAAAGGGCGGACACAACTTCTTCTAAGGCTAGAAGATCACTGAAAGACACTCTAACTATAGATGTCGTGAAAGAAACACATTGGACGAGTGTGTTTCAATCGTCATACCATTTTTAATATACACCAAACGAAATAATGAATAAAAAATAATATATGCATAACTAATACAAGCATTATTAATACATTCTATTGAATATTATTATTTTTAATTACTTTACCAAACGACCTCGTAGATAGCAGTGAGAACTTTTGTCTTTTTCAAGTATATTCAAGGGTATATAACATGACTCTCAATATCTATACTTATATTGCTACATATGTAAAGCAGAGACAGATCACGAATTCAAAGATTATGATATCATATTGTTTAAATAGGGCGAGCGAACGGGTTAGTTCTTCAATTATTATAATTTCAGTTATTTAATTATTTTTTTCTATTTTTATTAATAATTAATCAAGTATGCATATTTTGTAATGTTATTTCTAGACATGCTAATATTAAAGATACTCACCTAGGTAGTTTTATTTTAATGCTTTGAGAAAACAGGAGATTTTTCATCATGATAAAATTTGATTTGTATAAGGATTTAAAGGTTTTGGGTGAACCAATATAACATAGCTCTAATATAAGATCTAAGTTAAACTTAAAATAAAAATAAGCTTAAGTGGGATTTGAATCCTGTTCTAGAAGGTGGTATCTCTACCTTCTACAATTGCACAAGAGCACTTCTATGTTTTTATGGATATACTGTTAACTATATCTTTAATTTCTATAAGTTTTTCAAAATAAATAGACATATATACATATGATTTTTTCGAAAGTTACCGTGCACCCCCAATGTATAGTGTGGGTCCGCCCCTGTGTCATATAGTTGAGAAAAAATTCAAAAATTATTGCTTCGATCCAATTATCTCCACTTAGTGTGATATGAAAGGTCGAAAGACCATTTACATTCAAAAGCCTTAACATAATAATATCCATTTTTAAAAAAAAAAAATACTATCTAAATATATTTTAATTATTATTTCTAAGACGTTCAAAAATTAATATTAATATGTAATTAATATAAAATTTACACACAACACTCATATCAATTAATATATATATATATTGGGTGAAAGAGAGAGTAAATAAAAAAATAAAAAACTAAGTCGAGCAAAAAGTAGTTAATTACATAAATAAGTAATCACAAATAAAAAGAAGTAATGCGGGGGAAAAAAGCTGAAGCCCTGCATATATTAATGAAAAAGACAAAAAAGAAAAAAAGGAAAAAGAGGAAGTGTTGAAGCCCTCACAAGCAAAGGATAAATTTTTTGAGAAAGTGGCAAAAAGCCCCCCGACTTATATTTCGATTTTCAATTGCATACTTTAGTTTCACGGGAGTTCTATCACTCCCCTGGAGTATTTAAAGCTAAAATGATTATCACCCTAAATGCATAATTGACAAATTGAGTGTCAAAAGTAAATATTAAAATTTTATTTTGTATAACTTACATAAATTCATAGTGTAAGATCGAAATTATATTCTATCCCTATTTTTTCTATTTTACAAAAATCCCATAAAATATCAATCATCTCGATACATAACTTTCATTCGGATACATCAATTGTGATACACTATAAAACTTGTTTGTTGCGCTTAATATGGATATTAACACATAATTGATTTTATTTCCCATAAATCACGCAGATCTAATTAATATCAATCCATTTCAATCTGTAACAGCTTCACAAAATTCAAAATTTAGATTTTCATCTTCTCCATCAATTCGAAATCAAAAAAGTTCCACAAGAGAAATTCCGAAAGAGATGATGACTACTGAATTAAGTACTTTTAAAATCTACTAGCAATGATTTGATCCTTAATAGAGTACCTTACATAAATCTATTTCTTTTGCGACTTAAAGGAATATTGGTGGAAAACTAAATTGGGCCTAGGAGTGAATGTTCTTGGAGAAATAATTAGACAATTGGCAATTGTGACATCAGGTCAAGCCTTCACCCATCTAATATAGGTTTATCATGACGAGAATCATCAGTTGGTTATGAATGGAAACTATAGATTTGTGTGGCATCTCGGTTATTGTGATTTGTTCATCTGGTCTGTTAGTATACAAATAATGCTATGTAGTTCAATATCAATTTATATTTACAGTTGTTGTGTGAAAATTATTCTCGATAAGGATACCTTACGATCAAGAACTCATAGGTACATCATGGGGAGTGGATGTGTATGTATATAAGAAGAAAGAGTGTTTTGTCATACAGTGTTTGTGTCATTAATTCATTGGTTTCTTATCCAACGAAGGAATTATCTTTTTTATTATCTTCTTATCCATCACCCCGTCAACCACTTCCTCCATCATTCCATCTGTCTCTCCGTCATTGGTATATAGTATCTTTTCAATGTATCATTGCTATAGTTTTGTTTTGTCTTTTTGATATGAATATGTAAGTCATGAGACATTAGTGCTAACGACTTGCGTGTATTGTTATTTTTTATATATAGATTATGATGTGCTCATTGTTTTGTATTCGAATGTGATTTTTATAAAAATGTATCATCATAATATATTGTATATGATTCATGCAATAAATGGATTAACAATTAAGATGGATCAGATTCATTTTGAATATTGAGTGTGTGTATCACATATTTTTATAATGTATCAGGTTATTATTGTGTATATTATACATATAAATAGTGTAACAATTAAGATATTAAATTACTTGTTTTGATCAAGACAAATGTGGATGATACATTAATATATATCAATCTTGGATTTTTGTGAGTGGTTATATCATTGATAATTTTAATGTACCTAGTACATGTTATAAGCTGGTTATAAAATTATGTCGATATGTGTTAGTTTTTTGTTAGATAGGTGTTGCTTTGAAAATTGAAAAAATGTATTTCATATAATGTATCAATGAATTTTTTTTAATGTTTGCAGATTTTACCATGTCGTATAAGTTTTTATGTATCAAGATTATTATGGGTAATACGTACAGATACATCACATTCTAAGTTGGATAACACTGAACAAATATTAAAGAGTTTAGATACATAACACACAATCGATTTGTCATTGTGTATATAGCCTTTCAAATTTGAATAAGATTTTGATGATACATTGAAAAACTTGATACATGCAAATTGTACATTGGAAAGTGTTTATGTATCAAGAACATTTATATTGAACATAATAAAACTAATAGAAGATTCAACAACATTAGAGTTATGCATCAACATCTTAGCTTGAATATGATACATTGTATAAAACAAGAATGAATGGAGAATCATATGTATCTGGAGAAAAGGATAAAAACCCGGCAATTGAGCATATGAAAAATACCTAATCCAGTGATTTAAATTTGATTAACTAGAGAAAAAATCTTTTTGAAATTCAAATTGATATGAAAATTGTAACTGATAAAATTGTGAAGTGTAGGAGAGATTAAAGGAGTGAAAAATGAATGGAAATTAGACTCTTTTTAAATGGATTGATTAAGAGAGAGAAATTTGAAAATAAAATTGAGATATGATTTGTAACTGAAAAGGTAATGAAGTGAAATTAAGAGGAAAAAAAAGGAATAGAAAGGAAAGTGGTGAAATGTGTAAGGTAAAGGATTATTATGTATCTGGCAAATTTGATATTTAAGTGAAATAAGGAATTTAAGTAATTTATTAAAAAAAATAGAGAAAAATAGACAAAAAAGAAATTAAAATTGTGCATTTAAATTATTTTTCCATAATTTTCTTCCTTCTCCATAGCAACATATATCAAATCAGGGGCGGACCCACATGGTGTCTGCCGGGTGCTCGAGCACCCATTAACTTCGTTACGAAATATATATATATGTAGAAATTGATAGGTATTTGTATAAAATTAACATAGAGCATCCAATGAATAAATGATATAGTTGACCCAATGGTTCTAGGATGGGTAGTTAAAACTCTTTTAGTGTTGTTATCAAGGTTCGAATCTCATTGGTAACACGTATTTTTTACATTTTTCACTTCAGAGCACCCACAACCTTAAAATCCTAGATCCGCCACTGTATCAAATCACCATTCATCATCTCTAAGTCATTAGTACAATCACCATCTCCATCAAATTCACCATTCTTGATTCAAGGAAAAAAATAAAACTATTAAGCAAATTTTCAAAAACAATCTAATAACTATTGATAAATTGATAAGGAGTAAACATTTATATCACCTAAAAGAGCTTTGAATCTGATTTGAAAAAAAATGATCTGAATTTAAACCAAATACATTTGAACATACCAAAAAAGAAAAAAAATATTTTCTTACTAATAGACCCTTTATATATCGATCTCAAATCTCAGTCAATCATCTATATCTCAAGTCGATATATTCTCAATCTTATTAATTGTTCAATCGTCTGTGAATCAATCTTTTTCTCTTTAAAATTGTCATCGATATCAACACGACAATTATGTGGAGCACATCGTCGACTTCTCTTCATCTTCCCTAAGAGAATAGTGCTCATCTCCGATGACATCCATTAGTGGCAACATCACTTTTCCTTTTTTTACTTTGTTTTTTAAATCTGCAAATGGATAAAGCTTCGTAATAAGTCTCACCATCATTATTCATCTCTCTTCCTTGTAAGTGCAATTCCAAGATATTTGAATTTTACTATAATGGTGAAAATAGGTATGGTGAAGATATATGAGGAAAGAATAAAGAATTATATAAAACATTGGAAAGAAATAAAATTTGATAAAATTTTTAGGTGTCAAACATGTGATATTCATATACCAAACATAGATATGATTGTAGCTTTTTAAGAAGGTAATAATTTCAGTTTTAAACACTTCAAAAATGATAAAATCCCCGTAAAAATTAAAGTGAGTAATTAAAAATTAAAATATAAATTGAGGGACCTTTGATCATTTTCTTTTAAAAAAAATAAATTGGTCATCTATTAAGTCTTTTAGCAGTCACATCATTCACCATTTTGTTTAATTATTGGCAGGTATAATATATAATTTTAGTTGAGATTATAGACACCGTAAAACTTTCACCCAATACACATAAATTCATCTTATATAAAGGAACATCAAAAAGGTGTCACAAATATACGAACACTACGAAGATAACTATATATAATTTTGAAGAGTAACAAAAGATTACAATTAGTAGCTACATCCAGGTAATATATTTCATAACAATATTATCTTTTGAGTGATTATTTAAGTTTAGTTTTTTTGTTTCATTTATGCATGTCTACTAGTGCCTTTATGTACTTTTTGACCTTTTACAAAATATTAGTTTATTCGTTACTTTTAATTGTGATGTTTCATTTTTCAAAAGTTAATTTAATTAATTTTCAAATCAAAATTAGATTATATTAATTCATTAATATTTATTAAACTAAAAATTTAAATATTTAAAAGTTATACGAAAGTACTATAAATTGCAATTTTTTACAAATCAATATGATGAAAAAATACATCATAAAATATTAATCAAATTACTTATCGTTTAAATCTAAAAAAGAAAATCACGACGATTAAAAATGGACGAAGATAGTATTTTTTACATAAATAAAAGGTATTTCAAGAATAAAATCAAATAAAAATTTTCAAAGGTTGACACATCAATAATCTGGTGCGTATATATATATATATATATAATAATAATAATAATAATAATAATAATAAATAGGGAAAATTTTAAAATATATCCGAACTTTGATCGAAATTGTTGTAACAATACCGAACTTTGGAAAGGACCTTTTACCCATGCACTATTTAATATTGTATTTTAAAGGTATATGTGCCCACATGGACATTATAAAATCTCATCATTATAAATAGTAACATGTTCACGTGGACACATATATACCTTTAAAATATATTATTAAATAGTGCAGGTGTAAAAATGTCCTCCATAAAGTTTGGTATCGTAACAACAATTTCGACCAAAGTTGAAATATTTTTTAGACCTTTTTTCCTAAAATATATTACCACTTTATTAAAAGAGACCTAACTTGTTTTGTAAAATGATGTGTGTCACTTAACTTTTAAAAATATTGTCTTTTTTCCGTGCTCACTAACCATTTTAAGCAATTTGCCGGAAAAAAATCTACTCAAATAAGGGATCGAATTAAGACAGGACGATAATAAAAAGCATCATCACTTTATTAAAAAAGAACTAACTTTGTCTTTTGGAAAATGATGAGTCCCACATAGCATTTAAAAATCTTGTTTTTTTTGCATTCTCACTTGAAACATCACTTTCATTCAAATGAAAAATTTATCGTTAGCTAGTGCATGAGCCTACATCTTCATTTTGCATTATAACCATTTCTTTTTAGAAAGAAAAATAGTATCCTTTAGAATTGGTTGAAACAAAATTACATCGAAGTGTTCGAAACATAATTGCATCAGTGGTAAAAGTGGTTGAAACATAATTCAATAGTATATACAAGTATTGCTACAAGTGCATGGAAATAAGATTTATGTCACTAGTTGCGACAAATTTTAAAGTGAGAGAAAAAAAATTATAATTACAGAAAAATAAGGAAAACATAATTTTATTGATAAAACAATATGGATACAATATTGATTGTTTCTTTGATTCTTCTCTCATAAGATTTCTCCATAATCCGAGAGCCGTTAGTGACATATTTCTCGAATTAGGATGATTTGAATTTAATCTCTTTATGAATATTTCATGAATTTGCGGATATTCAAAATGTCTCTTTAAGAGAATATAATATTATTCATATCGACATAAGTTAGGGTTTAGGGTTATAGTAGCCTCCAAGAAATCTAACTGAAATCAAATACTTCTTATGAAGTCCAACCAAGAATATTGATTGTTTCTTTGATTCTTCTCTCATAAGATTTCTCCATGATCCGAGAGCCGTTAGTGACATATTTCTCGAACTAGGATGATTTATATTTGATCTCTTTATGAATATTTCATGAATTTGCGGATATTCAAGTTGTCTCTTTAAGAGAATATAATATTATTCATATCGACATAAGTTTTAGGATTTAAGGTTATAGTAGCCTCCAAGAAATCTAACTGAAATCAAATACTTCTTATGAAGTCCAACCTAGAATATATATTGAATACATCTTACAGTGTCCCATAAAATTTAAATGTCTGCTTCAAGACTTGTCGGTGTGTAGACTTTATGAAACTCAAAGGCGAGGTTTAAAGTACTCATTCTTCCACCTTTGCAGTTTTGTGGCTTCAGATTTGAAGATCGGATTTGTGAGAGGAGAGAAGGGTAGATTTGGTCCTAGTGATCGTACCAATTCTTCTTTCATAAGGTTTCCCCATGAACCGGGGACCGTTAGTGTCGTATTTCTCGTACTAGGATGATCTGAATTTAATCTCTTTATAAATATGAATTTGCGGAATATTCAACATGTCTCCTTAAAAAAAAAATATAATATCTTTACATAGGCGTAAACTAGGGTTTAGGATTAGAGTAGCCTTTAAGAATTCTATCTGAAATCAAATAAATCTTGTAAAGTCCCAATTAAAATTGAACACGTGCAGATTTTCATAAATTTTTAATGTCTACCGTCACAACTTGACAAATGTAGTACTTATATATATATAAAAATATAGAAGAAAAAAACAAGTCGTATGGACATGATTAGGATGACATCTTGTAAAGTCCCAATTAAAATTAAACACGTGCAGATTTCCATAAATTTTTAATGTCTATCGTCACAACTTGACAAACGTAGTTATATATACATTAAAAAATAGAAGAAAAAAAAGAAGCCGTAAGGACATGATTAGGATGTTATACCTAGGGGTGTACATAGGTCAGTTTGATTTGTTTTTTCATTAAAAAAAATATAAATCAATTATGTCAGTTTATTAAATATAAAAACCAAATAAAACCACATAAAGTCAGTTTTTTCAGTATCGACTTTAGTCGATTCTTTCGAATTTTTTTATTTTTTTATTTTTTTACAACTATACGGTATTTAAAAAAGAGATCAAATACATTTTCACTTACCTGTGTGATAAGCAAAATTTAAATTTTTCTAAAGGAATTGAATTTTTTGAAAAGATGAAAAAATTCACACGAGTACAATATATATATATATATATATATATATTGAAATATCAATGTTTATTATGTTAAATTAATAAGATTAAAGGCTACAGGTAAACTGAATACAAAATAAAATATTTACGAAGTAAATTGTTCACTTCGAATTTGAAAAACTATAACAATAATATAATTATAATTTCGGATCTTAATATAAAATAAAATATTTAATTTACAAGCCCATATTTGAAATAAAATATATAAACATTGGAAACTATAAACTAACTAAAATATATTAACAAAGTAGATTATAAATAATATTTTTTATCTATAAATAAAATAAAATTTTATGTATATAACGTCGGGTTGGTTTGAGTTCGGTTTGACTTTTTTTCTTTTAATATCAAACCAAATAAAGAGTGATTGGTTTTAAAAACACACACTCCCCCCCCCCCTCCCCTTTCCTCCTTCTAGTCTATATATATTGTTGAATAATCATGGTAAATGATATCAAACACTTCTCCTCTACAATTTTCCTATAGTGTCACTACATCTTTTTATTCCCAAGCTTAATAAAATGGGTCTTAAGTCTGTGTTGTGTGCCAAGATAGAAATAAAGGCGAATAAGGATGTGTTTTATGATGTTTTTACAAATAAACAACAACTTGTCTCTACTATGTGCCCTTTGCATGTACAAGGTTTTGAACTTCTTGATGGTGTCATTGGAAAAGTTGGATCCAAAATTTGTTGGATGTATACCCTTGGTAAGTTACATATTTAAAAAGTTCCTAACAAAAATAATTTTTTGTCAAAAAACGAAAATTGACTTTTTATTAGGAGTAGAGATGTATGAATATTTAACTGTTAACTCAATAACTAAGACGAGATAGTGAGTGTGGTTATAAATTCAAAATACATTAGCTTCAAATCTTAGTATGAATTTATCCTTTTATGTTAGTACTGTCACATTTACTTGCTCTAATTACCAATAAAATATTATTATTATTATTATTATTATTATTGTTGTTGTTGTTATCCTAATAAGAAAAAACTCTTAAGATACAAATATTATTATCCGCAATATCCAAGCTAGATTGTGTCATAATGATATTTCTAATAATGATGAAATACATATATTATTGATTTGTTATGTCCAAGCTAGATTGTGTTCCATGTTTGGTACAGAGCAAAATATTTTTTTTGATAAATATTTTCTAGTGTTCTAGTATTTGATTGATCAGAAATTATATTTTTCAAAATATTTTTATCTAAAATATATGTTTTTTTAAAAATAAGAAAAAAATAAATTTCGTAGTGTCATTTTAAGCTCACCACCCACCCAATGCCCCCAACCCCCTCATCCATTGATCACCCCCCCACCCAAATCCTCAAATTATGTGTTGTACATATAGTAGTTGTATTGTCTCCTCCCCACCTTCACAATCACCAACCCACCACCACTCAACTTTTCTTAATGACTCTTATGGTTATCTAACTCTTTTTTTTTTTCTGTAAAGCAGAAGGAAAAAAGAAGATCTCCAAGCAGATAATTGAAACTGTAAATCATGAAAAAAAGGTGTTGACATTCAAAGAATTTGAAGGAGATGTAGTTGATATATATGATAATTTTAAGTCAACTCTTCATATCGAAACAAAAGGCGAAATCGAATTGGTAAGTTGGACACTAGAGTATGAAAGGCCAAATGAGAATGTCCCTGAACTAGTAAATTTGTTGGACTTCATTGTTGGTATGACCAAAGTTATTTATGATCACCATGTCAAGATGAATTGATGGGATTATCTTAATTATATGCATGTGAGCTTTACATAAATGCCTCATGCATGCTTTGTTTGTTGTTTGAGAGTATGGTGAAAAATAATCCATGTTGGTTGTGTACTTTTTTATTTGGTTTTTATCTTTGATGTTCTGTTGTCTTTCTCATGTAACCTTTGTGTTGTGGAATAACACATGGATATGAAGTTTATATATAATTGCTCCTTGTCTCTTTCCTGATTTATATTGTGGTATTTTATTTTTATTTTTTTAAAAGTATCAAATATATTCTTATATTATCATAAATAGTCTAAATACACTAATTATTTGAGTTTCAAAGCAAATATACTACTTCCATTATAATTTGGCAGTCTATAAGTTAGATTTATAAGCCAAAGATCATAAGTATTATGGTGAATTATTGGAAGACGATTGGGGATGCTAGTAAGCTTAACATAGATGGAAGAAAAGGGATCCGGTTCCTCTCCATTTTCCCCCGTTCCTACTTAGATATATGACACTTGCATTATTTAAATATCAATGGTGCATATTTTTAAGTAATTAAATATCTTAATCATGATTAAAAGGATATATATTACTATTTAAATCTATGTAATTATTGCTATAAAAAAAATCCATCTAACAATTTTTTCGGACCATAGTTCAATCATTATATATAGTTTTTCTATTCACCGAAAAGAAAAATGTTTCTTCATAAACTAAATTTCTGTCAATTTAAAATAAACATTTAAAATACATTATTTTATGAAGAAAAATATTGTAAATCATAAAATAGAATTTTTAGCATTCAGATATTAAATAAAAAGTATTTGGAAATTACTTTGCCATAAAATATCAAAGAAAACTAAAAGTTGAACAAACTTTTCCAAAAAATAGGTATAATTTTTTATTATTTTTTAAATGTATAAATATTTTTTATCGTGATCGTGACTCAAGTTGTTAAACTATTAAAGCTCTTTTTATATCAAAAGCTTAATGTTATATAATTGAAGTAAATCCATTTTTTCTCAAAAAGTTGGAAAGTGAATATTTTGTTACTAAAGTTGGCTATCTTAAATATCTTTTTTAATCATGGTTGATTAATATATTTCTTTGATTAAGAAAACTAATTAATCTAGACCTTTAATATTTAAGCAACATAGGTGTCATACATCTAAGTAGGAACTTGGAGAAAATGGAAAGAAGAGAAATGAAGAGGAGTTGGATTCGGAGAAAAGCTCAACACATGTTAATTATGTCACGTATGACGATTTGTATGTCTCTTTGTTTAACCTGTTAGAAATTGAAGTATCTGCTTGTGCACATTTAAAGTTGGAAAGGTCTATTAAAAGAATACATTTATATAACATGTCTATACATATTTCTAAGACAAATATCATTAAATAACGAGTTTAGTGAAATTTATAAATAATAATTAAAAGGTAACTTGTATTTTACATAACACAAAAACTAAACTCGGCAAATATTATAACTCCTTGACTCAACTTTAAGCAAGAAAATGGCCTAAATAAAAAGTTTCACTAAGCTCTTTATTAGATTATATACTGGTGAAATTATAGTAAGTTACTCTTAAATAAAAAGTTTTGGCTCATGGACCGACCTCGGCCCAGCCCCAATCAAGCCTCAAGGGCTAAGGATTTATATGTGTCGAACTTATAAATCCTATTTTTAAATAAGCTTGAAAAATTCTATCACAATTCTATCCAACCAATTGAGTTGGACCGACCCCCTAGACTAAGCCCGTTCAATAACTTTATATAATATATAATTTTTAATCGAGATCATTGAACATTGTAAAACTCCCACCCATACACATAAAGTAGGCGTCAATCGTCATAAATATACGAACATAAGAAACATAACTACATGTAATTGTGAAAAGCAACAAAAGATTACACTTAATTAGTAGCTACATCCATGTAATATATTTCACAACAATATTATATTTTTGACTGAATGTTTAATTTTAGTTTGTTTTTCAATTATGCATGCCTACTATAGTGCCTTTAATGTAACTTTTGACCTTTACAAAACATTACTCCATCCGTCTATTTGAATTATCATGTAATATTGTTTTTAGAAGTTAATTTGAGTACTAATTTTTATAATGAAATTAGACTACATTAATTTGTTATTTATAAAATAAATAAAAAATTGATATTCAAAGTTATACGAAAAGTACTATAAATTGTATTTTTTTGCATAGTAATATGATAAAAAAATATATCATAAATTTTAGTCAAAGTACTTATCGTTTCCTATAATTAAGAAAAATTATTTATCGTTTGACTCTAAAAAGAAATCATAATAATTAAAAGTGAACAAAAATTATATTTTTTTTTACATAAATAACAGATTCAATTTTCAGGAATAAAATCAAATAAAAAATTTGACACATCAATAATTTGGTCATACATACATACATACACACATATATATATATGCATACATACATATACACACACATACATACATACATACATGCACATACATACATACATACACATATATACATACATACATACATATATATATATATACATATATATATATACATATATATATATATATATATATATATATATATATATATATATATATATATATATATATATACATATATATATATATATATATATATATATATATATATATATATATATAATGAAGTGTTTCTCTTAAATTCATTTATATCTAGCTATTGAAAATCTTATAATACCATATGAGAATGACCTCCTATGAGCTTTGATATCTTGATCAATAAAATTATTTAAAAATATACTTAAAATATTTTGTATTTAAATTGAACTTAAAAATATACTTAAAATGAGAGTTTTCTAAGTTTTAATTCTATTTTTTTTTTGTTCAGCAAACATAGTTGCACTATTATAATTGCATTTTAAATTCTCAAGTCATTCAATATATTTTATGCCTCTTGTATTTCCTATGTTTCTATTATCCTACAGTAGTTCATCTCAACCACTAAATAAAGCATAATTTTTTTGGTTACTGTTTTTTCTGGTGTTCTTTTGATTTTCATTGAATTTTAGATTCATCTGTATTTGTCCTGCTATCATATCATTAATTGTATTTCTCTCAACTGAACCCTAGCTTATTAGCTTCATTTCATGAGGTTATTGAATCATAAGCGACCTCAAAAGAAAATTCTTCGAAATAGTGATGCCTTGAAAAGCTACGTCACAACAAATAAGTCAATTCTACCATTGCTACACTACCTACCTCCATAATTTAAACGTTTCTCCCTTTTTAATCAGGATCTCGTCATTAATATCTATTAAAGAAGTTTTCGAGTAAATTCATTTTCAAAGTAATTTTTACACACATATGGATAAATGATACCTAACTTTGTCTTGTAAGCGAGACCTAACTATCAAACGGGACCTAACTTTGTCTTGTAAAATGATGAGCGTCACATAATTTTTAAAAATATTGTCTATTTTCCATGCTTACTAATCATTTAAGGCAATGAATAAGCAATTTGCCGGAAAAAAAACTATTCAAATAAAGAATCGAATTAAGACATATATATATATATATATATATTATTTTCTCTCATAATTTTCAGATGCTAAAAAGCATCACCACTTTATTTTAAAAAAAACTTTGTGTTTGGAAAAATGATGAGTCCCACGTAACATTGAAACATCACTTTCTTTCAAATGAAAATTTTATGCACGAGCCTATATCTTCATTTTGCATTATAACCATTTCTTTTTAGAAAGAAAAATAGTATCCTTTAGAATTGGTTGAAACAAAATTTCATCGAAGTGTTCGAAACATAATTGCGTCAGTGGTAAAAGAGGAGGAAATATAATGGCATACTATATATTAGTATTGCTACAAGTGCATGAAAAATAAGATTTATGTAAAATAAATTACAATTAGAAAAAATAATAATGAAGAAATACAATTTTTTTGATAAATCAATATGGATAAATATTGCTTGTTCCCTGATTCATCTTTCATAAGATTTCTCTGAGGGCTAATAGTGGCGTATTTTTCAAATTAGGATGATTCGAGATGCCTCTTTAAGAGAATATAATACCCTTCATATAGACATAAGCTAGGGTTTAGTTAGATAGCCTCCAAGAAATCTATCTGGATCCAAATACTTTTTAATTCTTATAGAGTTCCAACTAGAATTGAATACGTCTTAGAGTCCCACAAATTTTCAATGTATGTAAATACCTCACAAATTTTCAATGTATATAAATACCTCTCTTTCAAGGCTTATCAGTGGCCGACAGACTTGATGAAACTCAAAGATGAGGTTTGAGGCTTTAGATTTGCAGATTTGATTTGTGAGAGGAGTAGATTTGGTCCAAGTGGGAATCCCAATTTGTTTTCACACAATATTAAATATAAAAAAATAAATCAACGATAAATAAAATCTGAAAAAACAAGAATATTTTATTGATAAATCAATAAGAGTACAATTTTGTTCTTCATTCTTGTCTCATATGGTTTCTCCATGATCCCTTCTCTCATAAGTTTTCTTCATGATCTGAGGACCGTTAGTGTCGTATTTATCGAACTACGATGATATGAATTTGCAAAATATTCAAGACAATATCTCTTTAAATAATATAATATCTTTAATTTTATATAGGCATAAACTAGGGTTTATGATTAAAGTAACCTTTAAAAATTCAAACTGAAATCAAACACACCTTATAAAGTCCCAATTAAAATTAAATACATGCAAATTTCCACAAATTTTTAATGTCTACCGTCACAATTTGACAAATATATAGTTATATATACATAAAAAAAGAATAGAAGAAAAAAACAAGTCGTAATGACATGATTAGGATTTATACCATCTTTGAATTTAAAAAGGAAAAATTACCTGGCTAAGCAAACTTATACTATTTAATTACTCATCATAGTTATAGTTTGCTATAATTACCACTCGCGACTAACATTATACATTAATTACGTGGGCTGACTTCGAGTTTTTATAATTAATCATGTTTGTATACGTATAATTCGCTAGGATATACAAATACATATGTAATAATATGCAATTTTTAACCTATATACATATACAATTCACCTCTCTCCCACTCTCTGTCCTCTCTCGCTCACTTCTCTCCTCCCTCTCTCTATCTCGCTCGCCTCTCTCCTCCCTCTCCAATCTTGCTTGCCATTTATACAAATGTATATGTATAATATACAGTTATATACAATTATATACATATATAATTCACTTCTCTCCCACTCTCTGCCCTCTCTCGCTTGCCTCTCTCCTCCTTCTCTCGATCTCGCTTATCTCTCTCCTCCCTCTCCCAATCTCGCTCACCTCTCTCCTCCCTTTCCCAATCTCTCTTGCCATATATACAAATAAATATGTATAATATACAATTATCTAACCAATATACATATACAATTCACCTTTCTCCCACTCTTTTCCCCCTCTCTCTCCTCTCTCCTCCCTCTCCCAGTCTCGCTCGCCTCTCTCCTCCATATAACATGTAGCTACAAATTGCAATTATCAAACTATAGCTATGGAGAGTAATTAATTATTTTTAAGTGTCTTTATGTGAAAGTTCCCCATTTTAAAAAGATTTTTTTTTAAAAAGAAAACCCTTCACCCTTCTAGTCTATATATATTGTTGAATAATCATGGTAAAGGATATCAAACACTTCTCCTCTACAATTTTCCTATAGTGTGACTACATCTTTTTATTCCCAACGTCTTAATAAAATGGGTCTTAAGTCTGTGTTGTGTGGCAAGATAGAAATAAAGGTCAACAAAGATGTGTTTTATGATGTCTTTACAAATAAACCACAACTTGTCTCTACTATGTGCCCTTTGCATGTACAAGGTTTTGAACTTCTTGATGGTATCATTGGAAAAGTTGGATCCAAAATTTGTTGGATGTATACCCTTGGTAAGTTATACATTTAAAAAGTTCCTAACAAAAATAATTTTTTGTCAAAAAAGAAAATTGACTCTTTATTAGGAGTAGATATGTATGAATATTTAAGTGTTAACTCAATAACTAAGACGAGATAGTGAGTGTGTTATAAATTCAAAACACATTAGCTTCAAATCTTAGCCCAACCTGCTTATGAAATCATTTCCTTTATGTTAGTGTCACATTTACTTGCTCCAATTACCAATAAGTTGTTGTTGTTATTATTATTATTATTATTATTATTATTATTATTATTATTATTATTATTATTATTATTATTATTATTATTATTATTATTATTATTATTATTATTATTATTATTATTATTATTATTATTATTATTATTATTATTATTATTATTATTATTATTATTATTATTATTATTATTATTATTATTATTATTATTATTATTATTATTATTATTATTATTATTATTATTATTATTATTATTATTATTATTATTATTATTATTATTATTATTATTATTATTATTATTATTATTATTATTATTATTATTATTATTATTATTATTATTATTATTATTATTATTATTATTATTATTATTATTATTATTATTATTATTATTATTATTATTATTATTATTATTATTATTATTATTATTATTATTATTATTATTATTATTATTATTATTATTATTATTATTATTATTATTATTATTATTATTATTATTATTATTATTATTATTATTATTATTATTATTATTATTATTATTATTATTATTATTATTATTATTATTATTATTATTATTATTATTATTATTATTATTATTATTATTATTATTATTATTATTATATTATTATTATTATTATTATTATTATTATTATTATTATTATTTTATTATTATTATTATTATTATTATTATTATTATTATTATTATTATTATTATTATTATTATTATTATTATATTATTATTTATTATTATTATTATTATTATTATTATTATTATTATTATTATTATTATTATTATTATTATTATTATTATTATTATTATTATATTATTATTATTATTATTAATCTTAATAAAAAAAACTCTAAGTTTCACTACAACAAAATTAACTTTTGGCGGCATTAAATATTGACATAAATAAAGAGTGTTAAAGTCTTTACCGGCATTAGTTAAGTGCCATAAGAACCAATGTCGTTAAAGGTTTTGAAGACATATAAAATGAGAGATAATTGAGCTAAAAATATATTTTTAGCGGCAACTGGGAATTAATTGTCGCTAAATTTTTGATGTAGTGTTTCTAATATTATTGTCCGCGATATCCAAGCTAGATGACATTTGTAATAATGACTTACATCAATTATTGATTTGTTATATCCATGCTAGTATGTTTGGTATGTCCGAAAATATTTTCTAATTTTTTAGCATTTGGATGATAAAAAAAATTGGAAAATATTTATCTAAAATATATGTTTCTTAAAAATGAGGAATTAACAAACTTCATAGCATCATTTTAAATTAACGGTCTCTCTCACCACCCCCCACCCAAATCCTCAAATTATGTGTTGTACATATAGTAGTTGCATTGTCTCCTCCCCACCTTCACAATCACCAACCCACCACCACTCAACTTTTCTTAATGACTCTTATGGTTATCTAACTCTTTTTTTTCTGTAAAGCATAAGGGAAAAAGAAGATCTCCAAGCAGATAATTGAAACTATAGATTATGAAAAAAAGGTGCTAACATTCAAAGAATTTGAAGGAGATGTAGTTGATATATATGATAATTTTAAGTCAACTCTTCATATCGAAACAAAAGGCGAAATCGATTTGGTAAGCTGGACACTAGAGTATGAAAGGCCAAATGAGAATGTCCCTGAACTAGTAAATTTGTTGGACTTCATTGTTGGTATGACCAAAGCTATTGATGATCACCATGTCAAGATGAATTGATGTGACCATCTCAAGTATATGCATGTGAGAGTATGGTGAAAAATAATCCATGTTGGTTGTGTACTTTTTATTTGGTTTTTATCTTTGATGTTTTGTTGTGTCTTTCTCATGTAACCTTTGTGTTGTGGAATAACACATGGATATGAAGTTTATATATAATTGCTCCTTGTCTCTTTCCTAATTTATATTGTGGTATTTCTTTTTTTAAAAAGATCAAATATATTCTTATATTATCATAAATAGTCTAAATATACTAATTATTTAAGTTTCAAAGCATATATACTATTTCCATTATAATTTGGCAGTCTATAAGTTAGATTTATAAGCCAAAGATCATAAGTACTATGGTGAATTATTGGAAGACGATTGGGGATGCTAGTAAGTTTAACATAGATGGAAGAAAAGCTCAACATCAACATGTTATTTATGTTACGTATGATGATTTGTGTTTTTTTTTGTTTAACTTATTAGAAATTTAAGTATCTATTTGTTCACATTTAAAGTTGAAAAGTTATATTAAAAAAACACATTTATATAACATGCATATATATATATATATATATATATATATATATATATATATATATAAGACAAATATCATTAAATAACGAGCTTAGTGAAAATTTTATAAATAATAATTCAAAGGTAACTTGTATCTTACGTAACGACAAAAACTAAACCTGGCAAAAATTATAACTCCTTGACTCAACGTTAAGCAAGAAAATTGCCAAAAATTTATAACGAAAGAAAAAAAAAACATAACAAGAAAGAGCCATGGTTTGAGAGTTTGAAATAAAAATCTTTGGTAGATAGGGATGTTCCTCGTTCGATTTGGATCGGTTATTGAAATTAAAACCGAAATCAAACAAATTTAGAATTCCAACTCTTAAAAGATTAAAATAATTGATAATTGTTGCAAGTTAGGATTCAAAATTGTAAGTTTGATTTAGTATGTACTTTATACAACTCAAGGTCGTCAATATTGATTAACATGAGAAACTGAACTTAAATATGTTATGATATTTAATTGGAAATATTGTTGTTTATTTTCATCAGTGGTCCACGAACCAACAATTTAGTAGCATTAGAAAATTAGGGCAACAAAGATTAAGGCATGGATTTTATCATCATAACGGGCAAGAAATATATAAGTGACAAAACTGTGTGCTGGACCTTTTGTAGTTGAGTATTGATTTTAATGGATGATTTAGCTAGAGAAGATAATTATGAAATGAGTTTGGTTCAAATTGGGTATTTAAATGGGTGGGTTTCTAAAGGGAATTGGGTATTTAAAATTGGAGGTGGGTTATTTGATTTCTATGTTGATAAGTGTCTTTCCATTAAAATCAGGGGTATATTTGAATCAAAGTGTAACGAAAGGGGTATATGTGAACTGAAAGTATAACAAAGGGTATATTTAAACTATTTCCAATAGTATAGGGGTATATTTGACCCTTTTCCGTAAATTAAATTTGTTGGGAGTATACACATCTCAATAGACACAGACACGCCTAAAACATGAACAATCCACAAGAAAGTTATTATGTATTCAATTAAGTAATATTAGAGTCATTATTACACGAATAAAGTGATTCAATTAAGAGAAAGTATGACTATCTAATGTGATATAGGATAGGTAAAGATTCGAGTACTAGATTTTGATGGACTTGGTCTTAGGGTTTTAATAGTCGGGCTAAAGTTTAAGTGTTAGGCTTGAGAAAATGGTTAAGTTGAGACTTTTAATTAAAATTTAACAAAATATTTATATTTTATTTATAAATCATTATAAAATTTATATATATAATTTCTCTGTTTGGTTTGTTTGTTTTTTGCGTTTTTTTTGTAAATCAAAAACCAAATCAAATAGTATCGATTTTTAAAATTTAAAATCAAATCACACCAACTATTAATTTTTTTAAATCGGTTTGATTCGAATTACGGTTCGATTTGATTTTTTAACTATAACCCTGAACAACCCTATCCATGACTATCAATGGACAAGTTCAATGGCAACGAAAACTATAAATAATTCAAAAGTACAAATAATAATTCACATCAAATTTGAGAAGGCGGTTAAATATTTCTATGTTTCCTGGCTTGCTTTCAGAAATTGATCATTGTATTATTAATGAATGTGGTGTAGCGGATGAGACTACTCCTCCTTTCCTAATCAATGTTTTTGAATTTGAATTCTAAGTAGCGTGTACTAGCGCTAATCTAAATTAGTCTTGTTTCAATTTGAATAATATCGAATACATCCAATAAAAAAAAAAAGAGAAACTAATCATTGCTTCTATCAAAATTATTTACTTTAAATTAGGAATTATCCACGTAGAAACAAATATAAAAATATAGTTTTCTTTTTAAAAAGACTATAATATTTGAGAGCCGTTCCTAAAATATAGGAGACTTTAGTTGAGTTTTTGGAGTGTTTATCTCCAAATGAAACTCTAATTAACAGAATCTCCAAATATTATGTTTTGAACGTTTGAATATTGAACACTTAAACAAATACTAAACAAAAAGTCATACCTCAATTACTTGCACACTAATTCTTTCTAATTTCTCATTTATAAAATTTACATTTACAAGAAGAAACAAGAAAAATATTCAGGTATGTTTTGTTGTTATGCTCCTAATTTCACAATCCCAAAAGGTTAAACATATTTGTAAGATTTCATCAATTTTATGCACTCATTAGGGTGATTATTGATGAAATCTGTAGATACATATAAAATTGATTATATTTTCGATCGATAGATACATATAAAATTCTGTGGAATGCCATATTTGATGAATCGTATGTACGTTTTTTTTAAAATTTGTTTAGTATGGTTAAAGAAAATGAAGAACAAATTTCTGAAGGAAAAATCTCATTTTCTTTATTTGCCTAAAAGAAAATGTTTTGCTTCATATTCAACAAGCCCTATATAAGTGTACATTTTATAATAATCTTTGCATTATTACTCAACAAATAACAATCTATGTATTATTATTCATGGTATAGTAATTCTAGTTCATAATCCTTGTATAAACTAGAACGTGAACCAAACGATCCCTTAATGTTACTTTAAAGACATAAAATAGTTTAATTTATACTTATGGCTATATGTTTTGCAGGTTGATCAGAGTACTAGCAATCAAAATCTACTAAAAAGCTACATATTAGCCTGAAATTAAGAGCCTAAAATTTGATCTCTTAATGACTTGGAAACAACAAAAATATGAAAAAATGGGCAAAAGCAAAAGCGTAGGATCTTCATCCAGGTAAAAACTTTACCAGATAATATCTCAGACAGTCACTCTACTATAGGCTCTTTTCATAGAAAGTGACTTTGTCACTCAATTATAGGCTCTTTTCATAGAAAGTGACTTTCTGTTAAACGAGCCCCTAAAAAGCATATTGTAGCAAGATTCTGTCATGGCTTTGACATAAACTTGTCATCTGAGAATGTCATTAAAGTACTTTGTCTTGCTCACTATCTTGGAATGTCCGAAATTCACAGCACCAATAACCTCACAAAGAAGGCTTGTTTCTACTTTCAAAACAATGTGCTTCCTAGCTGGAACAAGAGTATAAAAGCCCTTAGATCTGCAGAAAACATTCTTCAACAAGCCGCGGATCTTGACTTGATTGATGCATGTGCTGAGTCCATCATCGACAAGGTAATGCACGATCCAAGTCTTCTTGGAGAGCCAATGAGGAATGTAACAACAACGGATGATGATAGTGAGAACGATGAAAATGCCTACAAGCCAAATGTTAGGAGGAGGCTTTTTGTTCTGGACTGGAAATCAGAGGACTTGACACTACTTTCCATTCCTCTCTACGAGCCCATAATTCGTGCAATGGTTCAACGAAAAGTCCCTCTGGAATACGTGGCATCATCTCTGTTTCAGTATCTCAACAAATGGGTTTTTTCGGACACTGAAGGAGGAGAAGAGGATCCGTTAACTTGTGAGAAGAATTCTCAAAGAGTGATCATTGAGGCAGTGGAGAGACTGTTGCCTCAAGAAAGGGGGCTAATCCCCATTTCTTTGCTCTCTCAAATGCTGCAATCCGCGATAATCTTGGATGCTCATACTGAATGCAAAACCGGGTTGGAGATTAGAATAGGAAAGCAACTAGACCAGGCAACCGTGAAGGACCTCTTAATACCTGCACAAGGATATGCAAAAGAAGAGCGTTACGACACTGAAAGTGTGAAAAGGATATTAAAGAATTTCTACAGCAATTACGCAAGCACAGATAAATCTGGCCTAGTCGTGGTAGCAGAACTTGTCGATAACTTCTTGGCTGAGGTTTCTAGTGACATAGATTTAAAGTTGAACACATTCTTATCACTAGCAGAGTTATCACAAGCAGCAACAGGAGGAACTAACAGAAATTCTGATGGTATGTATAGAGCAATTGATATATACTTGGACAAGCATAGATATCTCACAGATTGGGAAAGGGAGGAGGTTTGCAGGGTGTTAGATTCCAGCAAAATGTCTCCTGAAGCCTGTGAGCATGCTGCACAGAACGAAAAACTACCAGTTCGAGTGATGGTGCAGATTCTGTTTTCTGTGCAGCTGAAGTTGAAGGATACCGTGTCCAAGAAGATACAAGGGAGTCCTGATAACCGATTGTTGAAGCTGGAAGAAGATGAGAGGGGGACTAGCAGCAATGAAGAGGAAATTATGAAAGCAGAGATAGAAAAGATGGGAAGCAAGGTGGTTAAGCTGGAGAAAGAATGCGATACGATGAGAAGGGAAATTCAAAGAGGTGGTTCCCAGCACAAGAATCCAAAGGGGAAAACAAGCATATGGAAAGAAATGAAGAGGAAACTTGGTTGTATGACAAGCTTGCATGAGCCAAATTGTCATGTGAAGAAGAAAAAAGTACATCCTCCAAAATAGAAGTTCTATTTCCATATGCATTACTCTTAAAAACATAAATGATTTTGATGTCATTAGGTTTTCTTTCTCATGAATGTTTTCTGTGTACCTTGTGAAAAGGCAAGTACTTTTGCCATCTATAAGTTTGGTTCTTATTCACGGATAATTTGCAGGTTCAAGTTGCCTATTGCTTGTGAAGAAATAAAAAAAACTTTTACCAATTTGCAATTCTAGGTGGCTAACACAATGCACACACTTGCATAGACTTCAGTTCGGTATGCTGCAAGAATAAGAACAGCTACATGGAAGGGCCTAAAAACCATGCTTAAGAGCAAAAGTGCAGACAACTTGTTCATAGCAACAACGCCGAGATGACAGTACACAAAAAGTTATTAACTTCACATGTGATGCATACTGACGATACAACCAACTTGTGCATTGCAAGTTTGCAACAAAGCAAAACGGTTAACGTAAGTTTGTTCACAGAGAGCTGTATTCCAGCAAACACTTCCAAAACAAACATGTTTTCCAAGAGCAGAGTTAACGAAGCATCTTAATTAAGTTCAGAACTGTACATAATTTTAAGAGCAAAAGTGCAGACAACTTGTTCATAGCAACAACGCCGAGATGACAGTACACAAAAAGTTATTAACTTCACATGTGATGCATACTGACGATACAACCAACTTGTGCATTGCAAGTTTGCAACAAAGCAAAACGGTTAACGTAAGTTTGTTCACAGAGAGCTGTATTCCAGCAAACACTTCCAAAACAAACATGTTTTCCAAGAGCAGAGTTAACGAAGCATCTTAATTAAGTTCAGAACTGTACATAATTTCACCAACAAAGATGCAGCTCAACAGCATAGGTTTCACATTGATAGCTAAAAGCTTCTACACAGAGTCTCTGCTCTGCTGCATAAGGACTCAAGAGCAACAAATGGAGTCACTTCACCATCTTCCTCAGAAGAAGAAAGAGCTTCTGGTCAAGCTTAAACTTCTGCATCTTGAGGGCATCACTTTTCAGCATCAGCTGGAGTCCTCCGAAGGAGACATAAACCACCCTGACATGAGGGAAAGGAAAAATGAACAAATCAATAGACTGTCAAAGAGTTTGAATCTCTAAACTTGCTGACGTTTGAAAATCTGAGGAACATTACAGCTACAAACTTATTTCCTAAAAGAGGCCACGAGGTGTTTTAAATCATTCTACAAACTACAACCGTACTGAAGGGAGCTTTTAGTTGTGTTAATTGACAACAGGCCCGGAGGTCTGGAGTTGTCTGTTCAGCAAGAACTGGAGAATAAATACAAGAATAAAATAAAGAGAAAAAAGTTCTTTTTGTGAACACAAGTAATTAAGTATAAAGAGAGGGTTAAGTGTGTTAGAAGAGAGGAGAAAGATTGGTGAACATTCCCCTTTTCTTTTTTAACCATTTTCCAATCCAAACAAAATATCTGGCACCATTGCTGCATGATGAAATGGTGAGAGATCGGGCAATTTTTGACCAACAAGATTAGATTTGTTGGGAACATAACTACTATAGTGGAATTAGTGGGTGCTATGTTATTCAAAGTTGAAATTTAGCTAGTGGACTGCTGCAAACCTGCCTGTGCTAATTTCCTTTTTTCCCCATCTAGCTTATAGATAAATCTAGAAATTAAAAAAATACATTGAAAAAATGGGACGAGCGAGTACATACACTTTTTTGTCAGCTCCTGATCCCTCCATTGAAACCTTATATACCAGCCCATGCACGATGTATTCAAATTTGTCAAGAAGAGATTTTCCCTGAAATGGAAGAAGTTAAATGCATAGCCATTAGCCAGTATAGGAAAATTTAATTTTGGTGGCCACACCTCCCAACCAACACATTACAGTTGCCAAAAAGCCTTGGAATAGCAAAACCAAATTAATAAAAAGAAGCTTCCAACATTTATTTTTGAAATAATGAAAGTTATCCAAATTCAAGAAAATGAAAACCAAGTGGTTGCGTTGGTTTCATAAATACCTTTACTTCAATTTGGAGATCATCAAACAAAATGAAAATAAAAAGGAGACCTACCCAGGAATTTACAGCAATCATAATGCGTAGTCTGAATAGCCAACTACTAGACCAAAATCAACAACTTCCATGGATTTACCAAGCAGGCTACTAAAATCTTATAAAATATTATATCTACCATATCACGGAGAGAAGATTATCATATTTCTATATCATCATATGGTCCTTGCAAAACAATAAATGAGGAACATGCACTACTATTCAAAATAATTAAATGGAACACATACCTCAGGAGGATAGCTAGTGACAGCCGACCCTTCCATTAGTGTCGTTGATATAACCATCCTGTACAACTCTTTGCGCTTCATGGGATATAGTTCTGAGTTGATATCTAGCTGGATTGATGTCGCACCATCACTACTTTCTGCTTCTATGCGAGAAACTAAAGAAATCGACAGGCTTTAGTCCAAAAATCAATGATACAGATATGGAAAAACAACAGCAGAACATCAGAAAAGTTGATAATTGATAATAATTTTGCTTCTCCACACATCTATCATCACTTGCAAGAACAAAATCAAAACAAACATACTGTACCCAGCAAAATACACAGGTAGCTCTCTTTATGTTAAGAGAACTTGATGTGGATATAGAAAAGACACCAAATCCAGATATAAAATAATTAACAGCCAATGTTGATTTTGAGAACGATCTTAACATGAAACTGATTCTTTTTTTGAGATGAAAAACTGAATGACATTCTAAAATTAAAATTGTTTCTTTATTAATGGCACCAATTAATTATCGTCTTCTTCTCTACAGAAGCGCACAGCTTAAAAAAACGTTTGTTCCAACACAGTAGATCTCAAGGAATTCCTCTAACTGGCTGCATCAGTAGGAGATATAAACTTATAAATTCTTCCTATTTATTTCCACATATTCCCTTTCCAGGGAAAAGATGTGAGCTCAGAGAAGAATAAAGGAAGATAGCACAGAGGAAGCACAACAATTGTCATGGTAATAACGTTTCTTAAAAGCATTGCATGTAATATCAATGAAATGCGGAGTAAATGAAAGAGGTATTACCTTTTTCATACTTTTTGCCATCAGCATCCACCTTCACCACCTTAATGATTTCATCAAAGTGAAAAGCATCCATTTCCAGAGGTAAGCTTCCCGAAGAGACAACGTCGCCTAATCACAGAAGGAAAAGAATCCAGAAGAGGATCATGATTAGTGACAATCATACATGTCTAATGTTTTATCAATTAGGTGAGATAAATTGACTTCTGCAGTAAATAATTTTACTGGACATCTCTGATAAAATTGACAAAGCTTTTATCCATTACGTGAGAGATATGTTTACTACTGTCAATATTTTAAGAGAAAATAGAAAAAGACAAGAAGTCAGCAACATCCTAAAACTAATACAGGATTTAAAAATGCCTAAATCAGGATGTGTTTCCGAAAGCACAGGCCAGATCAGTTTTCAAATCACTACAACATAGTATCTAAAGAGATAATATAATGGATATCAGAAAAGAAAAACTAAAGAGGGAACACCAGACACTCAAGGATTTTTCCAAAAGAACCTTCTCAATCTTCATAGAGATTGACATCAACCTCTCAGCAATTTCCCAAACAGAAACAAACATCAGACCATGACCAAGTTTAACAAGTTTTTCTACTTCATCATATATCTATGCCTCTTAAGTTGAGAAATACCCCATTAAGCACTGACCATCACATCAGGTGAAAAAGAAACATGGAATATAGAAACAAGGAAAAAAAAAAAAAGAACCTGAAAGTTGCAAAGCAAAAAGAGGCTGAAGTTATCCAGCACAAGTATGTGCAATATTTAGAAATCTTATAAGCACGCTATAATAACCAAATAAATGAAGATAACTTATAAATGTTTACCCAGATAAGATCAGTACCCAAAGAAGTAAACAATCTAACGATCTTGAAATCCAAACTACCCCATTCTGAAGAAAACATTTATACTATTCCTTTAAACTTAAATAAGCTGCACAAGAACAAGAACTAAGTCAAGGAAAGCCCTTCCAGTTTTTTATTTCTCTAATTCTTACATCAAGTTTTTACAACTTTCCACCTGTCTCAGAAAAAAAAATCCTTGTCAGAGAGAAGTTTGCAACTTTTCACCATAATAGTCATCACTAAGTTGCCCGAATTCGAGTGCGGGTGTTCGACACATATGCAAATCGAAGGGTCGGATTCGGCAAAGTTTAAATTTTATGATACGGGGTTGTGGATCCAGGTATGGATACGGGTGTGGATTCGGCTAAAAGATCCAAAATAATAAAATAGAGCTATAAAGATCTTCTAGGTTGTCTTTCCCGAGAACCCAACTTCTTCTTTTATGCTATCAGGTTCTTCCCCTCAAAAAAGAAAAAGGATGTCATTCAAGACCTTCCACCAACTCTCCTTACAGATCGTTGCTACTGTATACCAAAAGTCAGAACACGACCACTTGAATTCTTAGTTTCTCTCTGCTTGGCTTGAAACATGAATCATCGAATGTTGACCAAGAGGAAATAGATAAAAGAAAAGAGACAAAAGGAATATAATATTTGAAGGTATGACATTTCTCATTTCTTAAATCTATTTTATCTTTTATCAAAATCTTAATTTTACCCCAAACTTGTCCATGGACTCTGGTCAAAGTACCCGATGTGGGTTGACCGAACCCCACACTTATTCCGCACCCATATCGTGTCAACATGACCTGTTCTCAACGTTATGGTTGGAGCACAGGGTCCTTACCACTAGGCTAACCCTCCCTTGTCATTCCAAAACCTATTCCTGTAAAATCTATAAAAAACAACTGACCTAACAGCACACCAGTTCAGACCAGCAATTGGCTCAGAACTTATTCATCTCTTGTTTAACCTAACTAAATAAGAAATAAAGGGAAATCAGTAAACTTCCGGTGATCATCCAATATCAAATTCCCAGCATTTTGCGATGAAAAACTTTCAAGTTCAAATTACTACGACTCGGAAAGTTTACTTTTCTATATCAGTTTTAAAAAAAGAGGTAACAGAAAGCTTATACACTTCTTCTTGTAATTCCGGTGTCCGGGCCAGCTTAGGCACACCTCGATTTATTCCACAATGTATGTGCTACCTCCACCAATACAAGGCTTATACACTTTCTCTGAAAGAGTAGCCACACAAGCATATCGAGAATTGTGATATACTATTTCATAAGATCGCCAAATTATTGATCACAGGTATAAGCTACTGCCTCCATTTCAATTTGTTTAACCTACTTTCTTTTATAGTCCATTTCAAAAAGAATGACTCTTTCCCTTCTTAGCAACTCTTTAATTCCAAATTTTCCACATGACATGTGTAAGACCACAAGATTAAAGAGCGTTTTAGTACATTTGACATATCATTAGTCTAACACAGCAAGATTCAAAAGTCTCATTTATTTTCTTAAACTCCACGTCAAGTCAAAGTAAGTCATACAAAATGAAACAAAGGGAATATTCTTTACTAGTTTTAGTAACATTACTTAGTTCCCAGGTCCCACCCACCCAAGCTTGACGAATACATGATTCCGACTATCCTTTTTTAGTATTGTAACAACTAAAGCATTACAAATACACTCTACTTTAAGAAATTACCACGCTTTCCCTCCTTTCTTGAAGAAAATCAACTACAATAAAAAGAATCCTGAATGTAGGTCATGTAAAAAACCTTCCTAACTCATAATAATTGACCTCTAAGGTAACCTAGAACTATACCTTAATTTCTTCTCCCAATTACCAAACTTTTTAGCCACTAATAAAAATCAACAACAACAAGGCATTAATCTCAAACTAATTAGGTAAGCCATATTGATTTTAAGCATTCACCCGTTTCATTCAATGTTGTGACAGTTCAACACAAATTAACAAGTTTTTTGCCGTTAAAGTAACCAATAATCATAAGAAATTTGGACTAGTGATGCTAAAAAAAAACATAGATAATCAAGATTCAAGAACCAACTGAAAGAAAAAAAAAGAGAGCGAACCTGCTGAATTTCAGAGATAATTAGGTTGATGTAGCAGCGAACCTAAGAAGGAAGGAGGGTTTAAGCCTTTAAGGTGGGGTTTTGGCGTTTTGTTTTATGTGATTTGAGTCCCTAAGTTATAGCTTTATTCTAATTTTGATCCTTACTTTAAATATGTGAATTTGGTCCTTAAGACTAACAAAGTTAAACAATTAACCAACGCACTTAATTTAATTAAGAAAATTGTCAGGGGATCAAACTAAGAACGGAAAAGGGTCATATTTATTATTTGTCATACTTTTGTGATACATTTGTCATTTGCCATCCAATTTTGGATACATATTTGCCCTTATACAGTTAATTTATCATGTCACCAATTTCATTAGAGTATGTGGCGCTTACCTGACTCCATGTGTATATACTTCTATGATATTTAAAAATTTATTTTCAATTTTGTATTATATCTGACACATATAGCAAAATCTGACCCAACTAATGTGAAGACGCATTTAATAAAATCTTACCAGAAAAGAAATTTACCTTATTTCTAGAACGAAATATAGACATTGGTACAATAGGAAGCTCGAGAGACCTCGAGCATAATACACGCTACCCTTTTTTATGTCAACAATTTTTTAGAGAGTAAAATTAATTCAATTAAATGAAAAAATGATATAAAATATAATTACTTAAATAACTTGATAAGTATTTATATTAAAAATTATTTAACAAATTATAATTTAATAAAAGGGAAAAGGCTCAAATAAGCCATTGAACTTTCAGAAAAGGTTCATTTATGTCATCAGTTAAAAGTTTGGCTCATTTATGTCATTACCGTTCAAGAAAAGGCTCATCCATTACATTATATTTTAACTATGGTTTTCCAAAACCATTTTTGACATGTGGCCAATTATAATTCGGCCACGTCATCAATTTTTTGATTAAAAAAATAAAAATAAAATTCAAATTTTATTCAGAATTTTGATTTTTTTTATTTAAAAATTTGATGATGTGGTCAATTATAATTCGACCAAGTCAACAACTTTTAAAAAAAAAAAATCAAAAAAAAAAATTAAATCAATTTTTGTTCAGAGTTATGATTTATTTAATTAAATTTTTTGATGACGTGACCGAATTATAATTGGTCACATGTCAAATGGTTTGCAAAATCACTGTTAGAAAATAATGACATGAATGGGCATTTTCTTGCAGTAATGGCAAAGATGAGCCAAACTTTTAACGAATGGCATAAATAAGCCTTTTCTGAAAGTTCGATGGCATATTTGAGCATTTCCCTTTTAAAAATTATATAAATATTTAGTATAATATTATTTCATTTTGTTCAGTAGCAGAGTAAAGGCTAGATTGATACAGTACAAGGAGAAATTGATGACGACCCAGCGGCGTTGAATGTTGGAGCCGCTAAGAAACGACCAAACTTGTGAGTGTTTCTCTATTTCTATAAATAGATTGATTATTGTAGAAAATCAGAGTACTGCATTTTTCTTCTTTCTTGGCATTTTTTTGATTACTGCTTCAATGATTTACTTTTTGTTATGTTGGTTATTGGGATTTTTGCGTAATTTTGTGTATGGAAGGAGGAAAATGTAGGTGGGTTTTTGAGATTTGTGATTTGGGGTTTTTCTTTCTTGGAGTTTCATGAAAAATGATCGAAGTGAAGTGATTCGAGGGTTAACCGATTATCAGTTTAATGGTTAAAAAGTACTATGAATGAAAAATTTAAGGCATCTTCCCCCAATTTTGTCCACTTTGCTTTTTGAACATAGTATCATTGGACTACGAATGGAACATAATATCATTCCCCCAATTCTGTCCACTTTTGTGAAAGCAATTTGTAGCTGTTAAAACCTTCTTCTTAGGGATCATAGAACTATGACTGCTGGTTCTAGTGTCACTATAAGTTCTGATGATAGATGAATTACTTATTCTGTTGCCTTTCACCTTCTCTTGTAATGTGAAATATTAAATCTGTAGATCTTCATCTTCCTACATTATTATTCTGGTTAAATAGCACTTGTTATCTTTCATATAAAATCTCTTGTGTGTTTTCTAAAGCTATAAGATTACCTCTCAACTTTGTTCTTTTCCATTTGCATCATTAAAATTCTCTCTACTATAGCTTCTTACGTAATCTTGGGTGGAAATTTTTCATGCTTGAAATGAATGAAAATTGTCTAGTGTTAGGAGGGAAGGGGGAGGGTAAAAAGGGGTCGGACGGAAAGAGTAGGAGAGGGTAGGAGGGAGGAGGGTAGGAGAGGGTCGATGGGAGAGGGAGGGAGAGGGAGTGTAGGAGGAGGTCGAAGAGGAAAAGTAGAAGGGGGTCGATGGGGTCAGAATGAGAGGGTAGGGGGTAAGAGGAGGGTAGGAGGGTGTAGGTAGGATAGGAGGGGGCAGAGAGGTTTAAGGGTTTAGGTAGGAAGGGTAGAATGAGGGGCTTAGGTGCTGGAGGGGTTAGGGGTAGGGAAAGGTGGAGGGGGGGAGTGGGTGGTGGAGGGGGGGGATGAAAGAAGGATGGATGGAGGGGTTGGGGGGAGGGTAGGGAAGGGGGTTGGGGTAGCAGGGGGAAGGAGGGGAGAGGGGGTAGGACTAACTACTTGTGAAAATTGTGTATGGTGAAACATGTTATATTAAATATTGTGTGTGTAGGAAATACTTGATGAGGGAGTATAAGTGGGTTTATGTGTGTGCATGCGAATATATGGTGACGTAAATGTGTTCTACATTGTATACCTGTTGGGCAATAGTGGGAGGATAAAATGTCCCAGAGGTGAGTGGCGAAGAGTGAGTAATGTTCCTCTGGGTAAGTACCAGAAGAGAGTGGGCTAAGATTAGAGTTGGGGTAACAGAGTTATGTGGCCTTGGTTAAGCAAGGTGACAAGAGATTAAGGTATTACACAATCGACGGGTAGAAAAGTAAAATGGTAGTACTCGGAAATAAGGAATGGGTTAACATGATTAGGCTATGATCTAATAAAATTGGGAGTGTTAGTTGTTGGTAAAGTGGTTAGAGCAGGGGGGTTGGGATCACAGGGGGTGGGGTAGGAGGGCGTAGGGGGGTTAGGAGGTAGGAGGGGTAGCAGGAGGTTGGGGTAGGAGGGGGGTAGGGGGAGGGATAGAACGGAAGGCATAAAAATAATAAATGAAATAAATACATTTTTAAAATAGTGGACCAATAAAATTAAACAGAAGGGTAGTATAGTAATTTCAATAATAAATAAGAAGACACGGAATTTTATTCATAAATCGCATTCTCTAAATGTGTTTTATGCTTTTCATTCTCATTTTTTTTTTGTTTTGGTATTTGAGAAGAGTTTTTCAAGTCTTCAACGACATGACCTTTTTTTAAAAAAATAAAATATTTATCTTTTATTGATATTTTAAAAATCAACTGAAATAAATATATATATTTTAACAATAGTGGACAAATAAATTAAACGGAAGGAGTTATATAGTAATTTAAACAATAAATAAGAAGACACAAAATTTTACTCATAAATTACATTCGATAAATGTGTCTTATGCCTTTCATTCTTAACCTTTTTTTACTTTGGTATCTTCGAAGATTTTTCAAGTTTTCAACGACATGATATTTTTTTAAAAGGTAAAATATTTATCTTTTATTGATATCATAAAAGTAATAAATAAAATAAATTAATATATTTTAAAAATAGTTGGCAAATAAAATCAAAAGAAAGGGATAATATATAAATTGAAACAATAAGAAGACACAAAATTTTACTCATAAACCGCATTCACTGAATGCATTTTATGCCTTTCATTCTCAAATTTTTCTATTTTGGTATCTGAGAATTTTTTTTCAAGTTTTCAACGACATGAAGTTTTTAAAACAATAAAATACTTATCTTTTATTGATATTTTAAAAGTAAATTAAATATATAAATATATTATAAAAATAGTGGATAAATAAAATTAAACAGAAGAGGTAATATTGTAATCTAAACAATCAATAAGAAGACACAAAATTTTACTCATAAATCGCATTCACCAAATGCGTTTTATGCCTTTCATTTTCAACTTTTTCTATTTTGGTATATGAGAAAAATGTTTCAAGTTTTCAACGACATAACGTTTTTTTAAAATATTTGTCTTTTCTTGATAAAATAAAAGTAACAAATGAGATAAATTAATATATATAAAAATAGTGGACAAATTAAACTAAATAGAAAGGGTAATATAGTAATTTCAATAATAAATAAGAAGACACAAAATTCTACTCATAAATTACATTCACTGAATGCGTTTTATGCCTTTTATTTTCAGCCTTTTCTATTTAGGTATCTGAAAGGATTTTTCGTGTTTTTAACGACATGACCTTTTTAAATATATTATTTATTTTTTCTTGATATTATAAAAGTAATAAATAAAATAAATAAATAAATTTAAAAATAGTGGAAAAATAACATTAAACGAAAGGGGTAATATAGTAATTTCAATAATAAATAAGAAGTCACAAAATTTTACTCATAAATTGCATTCAATGAATGTGTTTTATGCCCTTCATTCTCAGTTTTTTCTATTGAGAAGGATTTTTCAAGTTTTTAACAACATGACTTTTTTTAAAACATAAAATATTTATCTTTTTCTTGATACTATAAAAGTAATAAATGAAATAAATAAAAATATATTTTTAAAATAGTGAACATAACTGTAATGCGGTAGATGAGACTGTTCTTTTCTTAATTAAAAATCGTGATTTTGAATAGTACTAAATAAGGAGAATAAGGATACAAAAGAAATCATAAATAAAAACTTTCGACGATAGAGACCTTTTTGTAGTTTTTGTTTATAAAATATCGCAATTGGAAAATGGATCCCAAGGCTTACGTTTGTTTGTGCCACATGACAACATCACATTGGCTTCGATTTCCTCACATAACTTGCAAGACTTAGTAAGCTTCCTTCCCCATTTCCAATCATTCTTGAAATTATCATATTTTTTTCATCTCAAAAACATACTTATCTGTAAGCCATGGGACAAATTCTTGAAAAATTTCAAGGTAATTAATTTATATCATCTTCTTTTATAATTATGCTTCTTTAAATTCACAAATCATGTAGGTTTGCATCTTGTTTCTGATCTATTCTAGCTCAAATTTGTAGTCACAATCGATCTTGGTCACACTTGATGAAGTTGAAATTATGATTTATATTTTAACTTCTGCTTGTTTGGTTACACTGGTGAGCAATTACTGTGTCCGATCGATCGATTAGTATTATCCCCAAATACTTTGAGCCAAGGGTTTGTTTATAAGGTTTCTGTATATACTACTCTCTCCAGATAGTATTTTGTGGAATTTCACGGCGTATGTTGTTGTTGTTGAGAAATAGTACTTGTGGAATTTCACCGCGTATGTTGTTGTTGAGAAATAGTACTTGTGGAATTTCACGGCGTATGTTGTTGTTGTTGAGAAATAGTACTTGTGGAATTTCACCGCGTATGTTGTTGTTGAGAAATAGTACTTGTGGAATTTCACGGCGTATATTGTTGTTGTTGAGAAATAGTACTTGTGGAATTTCACCGTATGTTGTTGTTGTTGACTATTTTGTTGCAGGCAAGCAATGGAGAGAAAAACAGATGCGAAAAATAACAGATAAGGTGTTTGATCGTTTCAAAGATGAAACAGGAAAAGCCTATCTCAAGTTTGAAGACCTTTACATTGCTGTTCTACTTGTCTACAAGTAACTCACTGTTTTGTTGCTTTTCATAACTTTTTCAGGCTAATTCTTTTGAGTTCACTACATCTAATGACTTGTGTTTGTTGCAGTGACATCAACAAGCGTTTGCCTGGTCCTCACTTTGATCCTCCTTCTAAAGAAGAAATTAGAGCCTTGATGCAGGTACAGATTCGGACTAATTCAGTAGCTTTTGCTTAGACCTGTATGTATTAGGGAATTCAATAAATATGTACAAATATTACAAACTCACTAACTAAAACGAGCTATGAATTTCGGTGGTAAGTTCTGAATATATCTATAAACTTCAAATTTTTGGCTCCGTCTCTGATATTATAAACCCAACAATGCATCTTGTATTCCTTCTCTGAGAATCTATGTTGTTCAGACTCAGGTGTGTCAGATCCTCAAAGTAGTGTATTTTTTAAAGATTCGACAGGGGTGCGGTATTAGGGGGATTGTTTCTTTTTTATCACAGTGTTATTTATCTTCATGTTTTTCCTTGGCACAGGAATGTGATATGAATCTTGATGGTGAACTAGATCATGAAGAATTTGTGAAATTTGTGAAAAGATTAACAAAGGATACTTTCATCACTGTGAGTCAGGGACTGATTATTACTTTAGCAGTAGCACCAACAGTTGCTGTGTTAACAAAGAGGACAACAGAAGGAGTCCCTGGTGTTGGAAAAGTGGTGCAGAAATTACCAAATGCTGTTTATGCCTCTCTAGTTACCCTTACAATTGTCATGTTTCAGAAAGCAGCTGAGGCTAAGGGAATTTGATATTTGTTTTCTTACAGAACCAAGTTTCTTCTTATGTGTATAAAGATAACAGACATCTGCTACACTTGCAAGTTGATCTATCAGCATCTCATCTGTTGTGATTTTTGACAGTTCTCATATTGTGTGTTTTTGCACAATTGGTGATGAGTAGCTTTCTTACCACTAGGAAACATAATACCTGATAGTTCAGATATAAAACTCGCAGAAAAACGATACTTCAAGTGTGTTTTTGACCATTATCTCTTACGAATGATCAGTTTTGAACCTAAACTGGTGTAATGTTCAGTTGCTCTTGACTCTACAAATAGTCGATTTTGAGCACCCCATAGCAAGATTATTTGCTCCAATGGCTGAAAATTTGTTTTTTTTGGCCACTTTTCTGCATTATTTAAAGAGTTCAAGTATGTGCATTGACATAGTAAGTTGACTTACACATGCACCTCTTTATTGCAAACTTGATATAGTTAAATGAAAAAGGAGTAACAACACTATAATGGTTGAATTGAAGTAAATTTGTACAAGTATTACCCTTATAGGGTCACTAAGTGAAAGGGGATTTATTGTTCCCAAACACCCGAAGGGAAAGAGATGAATACAAAAACCTTAAATCTCTGAAAGGAGTACACGTTGTTACAGATTAGTATAATCAATGAACATCCACACGACAAACATCATACATACAACAGGAAGTTGTTAATGGGAAAAGACGTAGGAATTCACAACCCATACTGGCAGATTTGCCAATTTACCACTCGAAGAACTTTAATCATCCAAGCTCTGCCCAAGGAGTGCCTGCCAAAAGAGAAGGAATAAGTAGAAAATAGAGATTCAAATTGCATCCTAAAGGGTAAACAAAGGTGAACGGAGCTCATTGATTTGCTTTGAAGTTAATTCATGAGAAAGGTTGCAGAAGTAAGACTCACATGAATACTATTTACATTCTGTGTATACAAACATTATCCGGTATCAGACATCATATGTTCTAGTTTCTATTTCAACAGAATATAAGATGAGGAGGGGTAGACAGTACAAGAAAAAATGTTTAAAGAATTATTTTCAGCGACTAGTTTCATCTGTTTCACTGCTTGTTACCAGTTCAGACACGAATTGGCATCTGTAAAAGCGCCTGTATTAGCACCATCCTACAAGCTTTAAGTCTGCCAA
>JAJJBR010000054.1:0-13300 GCA_022817965.1 Solanum lycopersicoides | reverse complement strand
ATTCTACTTTATGAACCCTTTGAAAAGTGTGAGATTAAATGAATGTTAGGTTGTGGGTCGTAGCTTGTGTAGCTCTCACATTAATAAATTGTATTTGGGTATAGTGTTTTACTGTTTTTAACTCATTCATTTTTAAGTGTTTGTCAATGAATTGTTGTTCTATTTTATTTGGGGGCTATGTATTAGTACTACTTGGAACATGGACATGTGCTTACTTAAGATTGTGAATGTAATAGGGATCAATAATTCTTGTTTTTTTAATTAGCAAAAGACCAACATAACATGAGTTTTTGTTTTAGAAGAAGTGGGGTTTTGAAGCAATATATGAAGGGAAAAAGGAAAGCAATATCACCCAAAAGTGTGATCTAAGATAAGATTAGACATTCAATGAACCAAGATTGAACAAGGAGGGATATAGTGATTTCTTTGCATTTGTTAGATTAACTTTTCGTATGTCCTAATCTTGATGGATATAGTTATCTGGTTCAATCAAGGTGTGTGAAAGTTGTTCAGTCACTACAATTGCAATAACAAAAAAAAACATATACTTAAGGTGTGCCATTGATGAAACTAATCGAGGTGTGTAAATGCTAGTCAGACACTGCAATCATAAATATAAAAAAACATATATTTACAATGTCTTCCTTTATAGAATTAATCGAGATATAAAATAACTGATCAAGAGGGAATTGCTTAGACAATAACCAATACTCCCCCCTCATTAAAATATAAGGACAAGGGGGAGGGGACTCATTTAACTTTTTGGATTATTGTAAAAGATAGTGGAAATAGCAATTTGGTTGAAAGATTGTGGCACATGGGGATGGGGAAATAATTAGTGTTGCTGGCCAGCAAGTTATGAGGTCCACTTTGGGGAATTTGATTCTTCTTCTTAAGAAGAAGAAAGAATATCTATTCATATTCATACAATACATAAATAAAATAAACTAAAAATGTGCATAATATTAGTGAGTTGTTGGATGGAAAGTAGTGGAGAAAGTGATTCAATTAAATGTAATAGAAAATGATGTATTGTTTGTTTTCATTGCCAGGTTGTCATTTCACATCAAAATAGGGTGAGGACTATGAAAATAGTAGTAAAGTACTGTAAAAAATGGTTGTCATTCACATATAAATCCAAACCCTTTTGCCAGATTTTTTTGCAGTCCTAAAAGGCCAAGAGAATCCAAGGAACCCCTCATGTTTACTTTGTTTGGTCCATCTTCATATTTAACCACACATAAAAAAAAAAGATTTTGCAAAATTGAAATTGTTTTTAATTTACGAATAATGCTATGGAGGAGCGTTTTCTCAAATGAAAATGATATAGATCATCCATACTTTTGACGGATGGATAAATGAGTTTTCTGTCAAAGTTCGACGACATGTTTGAGTCTTTTCCTTTTATATGCTAAAATATAGTTTGGATGAACTTGCCCACACTTTGATTAATGTTATGTGCTAAAATATAGTTTGGATGAACTTGCCCACACTTTGATTAATGTTATGGTATAACTTTTTACCTAATACAAGTAATTGTATCAGGTAATTTTGTCTATCAAAATTTGAATAAATGGGAAGAAATCACTTAATATTTTGTCTCGATTGAAATTTTCACATGAGATGTTATAATTCTCAACTCACTTCATTGATCATTAGGCACACCTCTTAAATTAATGAGCAACACTTTAAACAATAATGTTAGAAATCCTAAAATAAGGGCAAAATACCTGGAACACTTCTTATATTTGTTTCTAAATTTCATTTGTAGCTTAATTATAACTTGTTTTAATTGAACATTTAAAACACATGATAAAATATTACTATTAAGCACTTACTTGCAACTCAAAAGATTTTAATAAGCTTTTGTTGGATCTTTATATATGTTTATTACGTAAATAAGTTAATCACTTGACACATCTCACTCTTTTTTTTTCTAGTTATAGACATGATTATCAATTGAAAAATTTGCAAAGTTTTATGAATTATTGAAACATGATTGGAATTTCTTTAAATTTGGATTTTAGTTTTAGACGTATGTATGAGCTGTTGACTCTATGTTTCTGATAAATATTAAGCAATAGTTATAACTATATTTAGCATATATGATACAACAAGTGGTTTATTTGTCAAAAATATTTGAGAGATAAAAGGAAAAAGGAGATGAGCTGTGACATTGAGGTGGCATCTAACATTGTTGCGTGTGAAGTGTCCAATGTAGGGGACCCACACCTTTTTCCCTGGCATCACACGTGGCCAGCTTCGTTGGCATGTTTAAATTAAGGGGTCGTTTGGTAGAGTGCGCTAGCAAAAATAATACATGCATTAATTATATCTATTAGTAATTCCTTACGCATTTTTTTATGCTATGTATAACTAATTCGACACTCTATTGTGTAGTGATAAGTGTATTACTAAATACCATGAATTTCTAAGTATTAATAATGCAAAAGATTTACAGGGGCGGACCCACATGGAGTCCACCGGGTGGAGCACCTATTAACTTCGTTACAAAATATGTATATCTATGTAGAAATTAAGAGGTATTAGTATAAAATTAACATAGAACATCCAATGAATAAATGATTTAATTGATTCAATGGCTCTTGCTTGGGTGTTTAAGACTGTTGTAGCGTTGTTGAACTAGCGTTTGAATCTCATCGTTAATATGTATATTTATATTTTTTCACTTCGCCACTTCAGAGCACCGATAACCTTAAAATCCTTATATTTTTTACCCCGCTGCTTTCAGAGCACCCATAACCTTAAATTCTAAATCCGCCACCAATAATTTAATACATGCATTAATATGCTTGAAGATTCAATTCCCTCTCAAAAATACTTTTACATATTTTTTACCATAATTGTGAAGGATAGTTTTGAAAATAAATATTTTTATAAAATGCGTACTATTTATTAGTACACCAAATCAAACAATAATAAAAAATAACATATATATATAACTAATACATACATATATTAATAATAATTATATTACTAATGTACGAATACACTCTATTAAATATCAATTTTAATACATTCTAAAAAACGACCCCTAAATATAATCGTTATTAGTTGTTGTCGAATGAGGAGTCGAATCATTGCTAGTAGTTTCAGTATATTGCTTTCAATAATGAGCATTGAAGATTATTTTTATTTTATGAAATATAAATATAAAATTCTTCTGACTTCTTTGCTGCTCTATTATTTTACTGTATCAAGTTGAAATTTATTGGTTCGACGTAGCTCAGATGTCCTTGTCTAAATTTACCTCATTATTTTGAAGGTTTCTTTTTCAACTTCTAATTTTATTTTATTTAAAGAAAAGGCCTACAATTGATTTAGTAAAGTAATCGTGTTTAATATAATAATTAATCGGAGTTTTGAGAGTATTAACTTTACTAATTTTATACTATTAATAATCATAAGAGATAATGGTAATTCTACCTTTTTGAATTAGATAATGAATAGATTAAAAGAAAAAAAAGTAGCCTTTTAGTACAACACTAAGCCTAATTGGAGAAAGAACCTGGTAGGTTAATCATGTTGGCTGTACTGCAAACTTACTATAGTAATAGTTACAATTTATTTTTTGTTTTTTTATGGATTTAAAAAATAGGTATAGTTAAAAAAAAAGGAAGAAGAATATGGATAATTTCTAGTTTAAATTATTCGATCATCTAATTTACAAAATATAGATATTGTATGGGGTGTTATTGAGGTTATATCTACCAAAGAAACAACTTGTAGCCTAGTTGAAATCAAATCCTCTTTAACAAAATTATAGACTTGAACTCTTATGACTCGCTAATTTACTACTATATGCATACACAACATTGGTGTATAGATGACAGAATGATACTTCCTCCATTTCAAAATAAATGGTATTTGTTTAGAATATAGTAAGGTGTATTTCTACTTATTTGTATAAAGTAAGATGTATTTTTACTACTCCTAAATCTTGAATCTTGAACCCTGAACTCTAAATTCTGAAATCAGAACCGCGAATTTAGAACCCGAAACCCGGAATCCAAACCACGGAACGATAGACCTCGAACCCTAAACTCTAAGCCCTAAGAAGGTTACGTGGATTTGGCACATTGCAACACCCAAATTTTTGTCTGAAGAAACTATATGAGGACCTCCGTCATGAGTTGGAGAAGCATTATGTATAGTCCCACCATTTTTAAAGTATATTTTTATGAGTAAATTTTTAGAAATTACACAACTTTCTTCATTTCTCGCGTGTATTAGCTCATGGATTTGGCGCCTTGTAGCACCCAAAAATTTTATTAGAATTTTTTTTAAAGAGGACCTCCGTAATGAGTTGGGGAAGCATTGTGTCTAGTCCCATCATTTTTAAGACATATTTTCGTATTTACGAGCCAACTTTTAGGAATTAGGTGACTTTTTTGTTTTTTCGTATGTATTAGCCCATGGATCTAGCGCCTTGGAGAACCAAATTTTTTTTCTGAAAAAATTTATGAGGACTTTCATAATGGATTGGAAAACATTACGAATAGTTCAACCATTTTAAGATATATTTTCGCATTTAGTATCCCATTTTTAGGAATTACGCGTCTTTCTTGAATTTTCATGTGTATTAGCCCATGAATCTGGCGCCTTGAGCACCCAAAAATTTTCTCCGAATTTTTTTTACAAGGACCTTCGTAATGAGCTGTGGAAGCATTATGTATAACCCACCATTTTGCATATGTTTTTCTTTACGAGCTAACTTTTAGAATTTTGTGACTTTTTTTTATTTTTCGTGTGTATTAACCTATTGATACGACATTTGAGAGGATCAATTTTTTTTTTGTGTGTGAAATTTTTTTATGAGGTTCTCCGTAATGAGTTGGGGAAGCATTATGTATAGTCCCACCATTTTAAAGCATATTTTCCCATTTACGAGCACACTTTTAGGAATTACGAAACATTTTTTTTGTGTGTATTAGCACGTGAACCTGGCGCCTTGGAGCACCCAAAATTTTTCTCTAAACTTTTATTATGAGTACCTCCGTAATGAGTTGAGGATCATAACGTATAGTCCCACAATTTTAAGACATATTTTCGCATTACAACTAACTTTTAGGAATTACGAAACTTTTTTTATTTTTCGTGTGTATTAACACAAGGATCTCGTGCCTTGAACAATCAAATTTATTTTCGAAAAAAAATTATGAGGACTTTCTTAATGGGTTGGAAAAACATTACATACAGTCCCATCATTTTAAGACATATTTTTGCATTTACAAGATAAATTTTAGAAATTACGTGATTTTTTTGGGTTTTCGTGTGTTTTAACCTATGAATCTGGCGTATTGAGCACTCAAAAATTATCTCCGGAAAACTTTATAAGAACTTCCGTATGAGTTGGGGAAGCAATACGTATAACCCCACCATTTTTAAGGCAATGTTTGCCTTTACGAGTCAACTTTTAGAATTACGTGACTTTCTTGATTTTTCGTGTGTATTAGCACATAGATCTGGCGCTTTTGGGGCACCTGAATTTTCTTTTCTGAAAAACTATATGAGGACATCCGTAATGAGTTAGGAAAATATTACGTATGATCCCGCCGTTTTTACGCATACTTTCGCATTTACGAGCTAATTTTTAGGAATTCACCGACTTTCATCGTTTTCTGTGCCCATAGATCTGATGCCTTAGAGGCACCTGAAATGTTTTTCAGAATACCTCCAAAGTTGGGGATAATCATTTTTTCCAGCCATATTTTCACATTCTACGACCCAACTTATAGATATTATTTGACTTTACCGTTTTTCTCGTGTACGAGCCCATGAATTTAGCCCTTTGCAACACCCAATTTTATTCCTGAAAAAACTATATGAGGCCCTCTGTAATGAGTTAGAGAACTATTACGTATAGTCCCGCCGTTTTTTTTCACACATACTTTCGCCTTTACGAGCCAAATTTTAGGAGTTACCGAACTTTCTTATTTTTTCGTGTGTAGCGAATGATTTTGGAGAATTTGGGGCACCCCCAATTTAACTATATGAGGACTTCCGTAATAATTTGAGGAAGCATTGCGTTAGCCCGCCATTTTTCAAGCAATGTTTTACATTTTTTTAGCTAACTGTTAGAAAATACACTTTCATCATTTTTCGTATGTATTCGCCCAAGGATCTACGCCTTTGGGGCACTCAAATTTGTTTTATAAAACAACTATATGAGGACCTCCAGAATGAGTTGGGAATCATTACGTATATCCCATCATTTTTTTTCACGGGTATTTTCGCATTATGAGCCAACTTTTAGTAATTACATGATTTTCACCATTTTAGCGCGTGTCTTAGCAAATGAATCTAACACCTTTGGGACACCCAAATTTTTTCTAAAAAATTACTCCATATGAGAACCTCCTTAATGAGTTGGGGAATCATTATGCATAATTCCACCATTTTTTCCACACATATTTTTGCATTTACGAGTCAACTTTTAGAAATAACCCTACCTTCATCATTTTCCGTGAGTTGAGGATGCATTATGAGTCAATATGGGTAACTTCATCACATTCAACTTAGCTGTGGTAAAATAATGAATGGGTAATGCCATTTGGTGAATAAATTTTCACAATGTAACATAGAAAGAAAAAAAGAACACTACTACTACTACTACTACTAAACAATGAGATGAAGTTGAGAACCTTCATACTCTTTTTTAACAATGTGTATGAGCTTAACTGAGCTGCCGAGATGGAGCAACACAACTCAAGGAAACTGAAAACTTGAGAAATCTTGATGTCCTGAAGGAGGATATACGTAAACCGCGAGCAATGAGATGACAATGCAGATGAGAGCAGACCATAAGAACACAATGGTGGGAATCTTTCCCCTTTTTCCCATTAGCCCTTTCGCAAACGGATAGAGATGAGATAACACCCAAAAACTGAAGAATACACCTCCAAGAAGCTTGCTCCATTGTGGGAAAGGACTATATACTGTCCTGAATGTGCCTACTGCTATTGCAATCATGTTGATCAATATGATTGTGATTGGTGGAATCATTAGGACTGTCCAACGGAACTCGTATAGCTCTGCAAATTCGTCTTCACCATCATCAGGTGCAGAAGATTTTGATGTCAATGTGAATGAGATGTCAACTCCTGCTATAACTTTCAGTAGTCCTTGTATCACAGCAGCTGGATGTGCACTTGTTCCACCAATTAACCAGAATTGCTCATTCCTCCACCAATCATGAAGCGTGATTCCTGACCATTTGATTTCAAGGAGTGCAAGCATGGATAGGGTGATTGTGATTGCTAGCAACAACACCAAGAAGGTGACATTGAGGGATTGCACAATGAACTTCCCTGAAAAGAGTGAAAGTGCAGGCAAGAGACAATAGACAAGGAGGAAAATGGAAGTAAACGGATACATCCCCACGTTGAAATACGCCACCCTCTGCAGGAACTTCATTCTCGGGCTTGCGAATAGTGCATTGTTGCGAGAGAAGAAGATTTCGACTGAACCTGTTGCCCATCTGAGAACTTGGATGAGCCTATCAGTTAGATTGATTGGTGCTGTCCCTCTAAATGCATCTCTTTTTGTGACACAGTAAATTGATCTCCAGCCTCTATTGTGCATCCTGTAACCTGTCACAACATCTTCCGTGATCGAACCATATATCCATCCTACTCTGTTGCCCCATTCAGTTTTGTCCTCATAATAGCAACTTATGACACCTACAGCCTCAGCAAGTGCTGAAGCATCCAATGGCTCGCGATGTACAGCAAGTGAACCCGCTGGCCTTCCTTGGCAACCTTTGCCTCTCAACTCATGGAGCAGCCTCCCTCCAAATTCAGCTACAGCAATAGAGTCAACCAATGGAATGGAGTTTCCAAACTGTTTTGTAAGCAAAGATCTGCTTACTTCCTCCTCATCATCTTTATTCCCAATCATTGGTAAAAACATCTCATCATCCTCTTGATCCTTCTGTATATTAGGTTTCCTCAAAAGCTTTCTAGTCTTCCTGCTACCAAACCATCCGCGATGTTCAGTCGCTCTTGGTGGACTAAAACCATAAAGAGCAATTCTTCGGAAGATGCAGCCTGTTCCTACATACATTGGACCCTGCAAACCATCCAGTGCTCTCATGCCAACATCAAAGAAAACTGTATTATGGTTTGCATATCGATCATTTGGATCAACACCCTCAAACCTCTGAGGGAACTGAACATAACAGATCCTGTCACCCCCTTTGTCAAGCATAAAGCACATTCCCTCTCTCATAGCCAATGAGTTGTAGATGTAATGGTCACAATCAAGATTGAGAATGAATGCGCCATTTGACATTATTGCACTGGCTCGAACTAAAGCATTCATCGCTCCAGCTTTCTTGTTGTGATCAAAACCAGGTCTCTTTTCTCTGGAAACATAAACCAGCATTGGCAATCTGACATCAACATCTGTTGTGTCAATCATGTTCTTCTCGTCTGCTTCATTCCCATAAAGTGGCTCTGCATTTGGAGGAACCAACATGATCTGCAACGAACAAAGTTCAGGTACTCACTCAGCAAAAGAGTTGGAAGTAAAAAATTACACATTTGATGTGAACTTGAAAGACAAAGTACTAATCATAGATAATACAAAATTTCTTGGTCCATCGTTTCAATTTGTTTGTCTTAGTTTCCTTTTTAGTCCGGTTCAAAAAAAAAACTCTTTCCTTTTTTGATAACTCTTTAGTTCTAACTTCTTACATGACACCACAAGATTCGGACATTATGATACATTCTACATATCTTTAATTTCTTAAACTCCATTTCAAATCAAAATCAGACAAACAAATTGAAACCGGGGGAGTATTAAGCAAGACAAGATCGAAGGACAAAGAATGTTACCTGTATAATACCCTCATGATCACCTCTTGAATGTCCTTCCTCAGCTGATGACCAAGTACCATGCCAGTGAGTTCCATCAGACATCCAAGTAGCTTTAGGGACCTTGATGGGTTCAGAAAGATCCTCTCCAAGTTCAACCTGTTTTCGTTTAGCCCTCAACTCCTGTTGGGTGTTATAAGCATCTGATCTTCGCCTTATTGACTCAGGCAAGGCATTTATCCTCACCTTGAATTCATCATATTCCCTCTTCACCCTTCTTCTGTCCCTAACAAAGTCAAGTTTCACTTTGTTTTTCAGTGGATCGCGCTTTTGCCCGAAGTATGACTCGGGATTTCTGGGTTCTATCTTATGTTTTTTACAAAAGGGGACCCATATTCTTGCAAAGCTAGCAGCTTCTGCAAGAGCCTCAAATGTCACTAAGGAACCTCCATCATCTGACAAGTAACATGCCACCTTTTCAACAGGATAATCAACAGCAAGAATGGAAAGGATTGTGTTTGCAGTTACAAGGGGTGGTTCTTTTTCTGCATCAGCAGTTGAAACAAACACATCAATGCCTGGCAAATCAGACAATCCCTTCGGGTTTCGAAGGTTTGGTCCCGAACTCTCAAATCTTTCTTTCAATACAGAGAGGTCAGTGATTCTTTTAACAGGACAGAGTTTTGGCAACTGATCCAGAAGCCAAGATATAGCAAACCAAACCTCACACACTACTGACATTATCCATAACCACAGTGCATCATGATTTGGATGAGAAATCCTCCATGTCAAGAAACAAGCCAACGCACCAAGACGAAGAACCATGAGCAACCTGCATAGTTAACATTCATACATCAAATTTAAATTTAGATACTGATTATTCATATATTTTCTCATTTGAAATCAAAGCAGATGACTATAATCTTTCAGTACGTTACTGTCCAAGCATGCCACAAGTAAAAGTTCAAGCTATTTAAAGAGGCTAATTTATTGAATTGTGATCTAAGCTAGAAATTCATACAAGGCTATTCAAAAATACATTAGAATTGTCACACATAGGAATTGAATTGTGATCTAAGGCAATATTTTTACCCCCTTTAGCTACTATACCAGAAAATTTCTATTTGTACAGTACAATTTTCCGGCTAAGATGATTTAATTGAACCCCCTTGGCTCCCTTTTGCTCCGACAATGTACACGAAACCCTCACATATATACCTTTTTCTTGGCAATACATTATTTATAGGTGACTATTAGACTTAAAATGAAGATATTTTCATAGTTTGTTACTCCTACTTTGAACTGTGTGGACCATTTCAGCTAAAGCAAGCTATTAGAGAAAGATTCTATTGTAAGATCTATTTCTGTTTGTGGGTGCAATTAACTAAAAGCTAAACTGTTAAAGAGAGAACACTTCTATGTAAGATCTTCTCTATTGTTTCATATTCAGCATTAAGAATTTTAAACTCATTTTTTAAACTATGAACATAAACACATGAAGAGTAACAAGAAATGTACTGTAATGATTACCTATATGGACTGATAATTGCAGCTGAGATTCCAACTTTCCTTGTCAAAGGCCTATTTCTTCTGTCACTAAAATCTGGAGGATTTTCAGATCTATCAATACCTCTCCCAAATTCATGACCATCAGAAGGCCACAAAGCATTCCCATAACCATAAGTCCCTTTAGTCTCAAAAAGCCATCTTGTATGATCAAACTCTTGATTTGGATTCTTGAATGACTGCACAAGTGAAAAATTCTTCTCCATTCTCCCTCCTCTTCCCCTCGAAGGCAACGGATTCGCTTGATCCTTAGCTTCCGATCTCGGTTCATCGCTTTCATCATCACTAATCCCCTTATAAGACTCTTTACAACCAGGACAATACCCTCCATCAATTCCCACACAATCCAAATAACACTCTCTACAAATCACAAATCCACATTCACACTTCTCCTCAGCTTTTTTCTCATCACAACCTTCCATTTGACACATTGTTTTACATTTCATCACCATAGGTTCATCCTCAGAGCTTTTCCTAACATGTGCTTTAGTTGCAGAATTAAAACCCCCAGTAAAAATCGTATCTTTAATATACCCATCACTCGGATTTCCATACCCATAGCTTTTTCTACTACTCCCAACCCCAACAGGACTATTCTGAGAATCCGCCACGGTTCGATTATCTGGGGTTGGTGGAATATGAACAGTATAAGCTACAAATTCATCAGTACTCTCTTTAGACATAGAAAGATACCTTCCACCAGAAGAACCCCTTAACCCTTTTCCACTAAGAGGTGAATTAGGATTCGTCGATAACGAATGTCTCCGAATCGGACTAGTTAAACCATGGCAGCCACCAGTTGGAGATGAAGTAACTGTAATTTTCACTGGAGATGATGATAAAGATTGAGAATCAATCAACCCCATTTTTGTTTTAGTATCAAAGATTCAATCTTTTCTATAGCTATGAGAGAAAATCAAGAATTTTTTAGAAGAAGAATGACATTTTGGATTGTTGTAAGAAGAGAAGAATGAAAAATCATCCTTAAATTTGAAAATTTGAGATTGATGAGAGGTGTCAAATGCAACGGTCGACAAATTCTGACCGTTAGATTTATGAGATCTTTTGTCTGTTGTGGCACTTGAGAACGGTCTGATTGATTTTTTCTGATTTGGACATGAAAGTCAAAAGGGGTAAAGTTTTTAATAAATTTTAAAATAAGAAAAAGTAAGAAATTAAATACTCAACGGTCGATTTAATAAAAGCCTAGATTTGGGGTGTAGGCAGGGAAGAAAAGAAAAATAAAGGCAATCTTCCTTTTTCTTTTCTTCATTTTTTTTTTAAAATTTAATTTTATTAAGAATTACATGAGGTGAGTGGTAAAAATACGCAACTTTAAGCTACTAAGAACATGATTTTAGATATGAGGGTATATAAAGGATTTGTATTAAGGATAGTACGTAATATAGTGTCTTAGGGCCCGTTTAAACATAGATTTTCTAAATAATATTTGGGGAAAAACTTGACAAATAGTGTTTGTCCATATACTTTGTCATTATTTGATAAATATTTTTGGCAAATATCCCAAATTCTCAAATACTAAATTTTCTAGTATTTAGATCAAATCTCATTATTTGGGATCTTTTAAAAATTGAAATTTTACCCCCAAACTTTTATCTTTTACCAGAACACCCTCTATATTTGTTGCTTACGTTGTATTACATAATTTTTTATATTAATTTCAAAGTGGTGATTGTGAATGTTAAATGATAATATGGTTATTCATGAAAATGATGAACAATCGGCTCAAGATAACAAAGTTATGTGTTTTGTCTATTTCACAATGTATGGAAATGATGTTTGTTGCACTCACTCCAAATTACCACATTGCTCTAGTGTCATGGACATTATTTGTTATTGTTGTAACATAGATCCAATTGACTTGTATAATATAAACTTATGGTTAGTTTTGATATTTTCTAAATAATGGTTATAAATCATATTTTTCTAAAAAAGTAAAATATATTTTATCAAATACTATGACCAAACACATGGTGAAATTTCACCCAAATTTTCATCCAAATAATATTTGCCAAGAATGAAAATCTATGATCAAACGTTAGCTTAAAGTGTTTAGTGTTAATTTGTCATGGTGTTTGTGCAGTGGCCTTGAGTCGAGAGTCTTTCTGAAACAATTTATATTTCTATCTCTACGAGTAATAAGGTTCTGCATAAATTTTATACCCTTTCAAACCTCACTCGTAGAATTTCATTAATATGTTAGTTGCATAAGATCAAAAGCGAATCTAGAATTTGAAAATTCTAATGTTGCATGAGGATGAGGTGATTCTGTAAGAAGTAGTAAACCGGTTTAAGTTATATGGTATATTAGTTATAACAAGTTATTGCTTTATTTATCGTGTTATCATAAGCATTAAATTGAAGTTTAATACTATTAAAATATATAGATTAGTTAGTTATACTAAGCTATTGCTTTATTTTTCGTGTTATCATAAGATATAGAAAGTTAATTTTTATTATATGTTAAATTTCCTATAAAATACAGCATATATAACATATAGAATATTCGGTTAGTCTTTTTTCGTACATAATATCCACATAATGAGAGTCCGGAGCCTAAAGGGTATAAAATATTAACAAAATTCTAAACGGTATATAAATTTTCATTTTAACCAAAACGACAAAATCGCTGATAGAGCAGCGATTTTTGCTCGTCGGAAAAAAGCAAAATTTCTGCAATAGCAGCGATTTGCTAATTTTAAATATTTTTAAAATTGGCAGCGATTTCAATATCAATTTTTTTTTTTAATAAATCGTTGCCTAGGAAGCGATTTAAACTTAAATTATTATTTAAAATTAAAAAATATATATATATTTAAAAGCAAATCGCTGCCTAGGTAGCGATTTGTGTCAAAATTTTTTTTTTTTGTAAATAA